>VZRR01004428.1:0-62469 GCA_013398015.1 Oreocharis arfaki | reverse complement strand
CCCCCCCGGGGCGGGGCGGGAGACTTTCGGCTGGGGCTGGTCTGGCCCTCCCCCGCCGGTGACCCCTCAGGCGGCGGGGCCGAGGGGCCTCTCCGGGCGGGGGCGGCCTCCTGGCGGGCGGGCGGGCGAGCGAGCTCCGCCTCGCAGCGGGCGGGCTGAGGCGTTCGGCCCCGCTCGCGGGGCAAGAGGAGGTCGGGAGGCCGCTGCCCGCCGCCTCCCGCCGGCGTCCCGCGAGGAGGCCTGCGCTGCCTTGCCCTGCCCTGCACTGCCGGCTGGGGAGCTGCAGCTGGGCAGGAAACTTGTGAGGAAACGCGATTCTTGGGGCCGTTTGTCAGGTCCCTGGCCCGCGTGTCCTCAGCTCCTTCGTTACGGCTGTTCCCTGGTTTGCGGGTTCACGGACGTGGCAGGCGCTCCTCATCCAGGTGTTTGGTGATAAGAGCGCGGGATTTGTTAGATTCTGGTGGGGAGGTGCGGAAAAGCCGAGACTCATAGCTTTCTTTTTTTCTTTTTTTCTTTTTTTCCCTCTTCTGTCTCTGAACAGTTGTGGCTTTTTCTGAAGTCACCTCTGAAAATAGTTCAGATTAACCCGGGTCTTGAACATAACTCGTGTCACAGGCATAGCCTGGGCTTTTCTCTTGAGGAAAATACATGTACCGGTGCAGATGTCCATACAACAGAGGTGATTAATTTTGCTAGCTTTCAGGAAGAGAGTGTTTTTCGTTGGTAAAACCTTGCAGAAAGTTGTAACTGATGGGTTGGAAAAGTGAGGGAGTGGGATGGTCTTTTACAAGTTAGATGCTACTTTGCAAATGTGGTCGTGACAATAGTTGATGAAAGAAATACCCAGGGTGTCTGGAATGACCTCACTTCTCCGTTTTGTAGAGATGTGTATCTGTACAACTACTGTTCACCTCATTAATGGAAGTATTCATTCTTGGAAAGCTAACAGAGTAAAGGAAAAAAAAATTAAAATACCCAAACCAAGCAGATTCCAGGGGTTTCTCTACTGTATTTTAGTAGGGGGTAGACCTTACACAGTAGGGGAAAAACACATGTCCGTTTAATTATCCTAGGCTAAATGAGTTTATTAATTGAAAAATCTGGGTTGTGGCTGTGGCACTGGTTTGTGCCCTGCTGTTGATGGCAGTCAGTAGACTTTCAAGATTCAGTAACTTGAATTGACTATTGTATTGTAAATTTCAGTTGTAAGTTGTTTACTGTAAATTTCAGTCCTCACAGTGTCTGGCACTGTGGCATCTTAACTGTAGACTTGGGTATTGTGTAGTTTGGTGCTAGAAGAGTTAGATTGATTTTTCAGTGTATTCTTTCTTCCATGTGGTAAATATGATGAAACGCTGCTGCTGCCACCACAACTGTGAATGAACCACGTGGTATTGGTGTCTATTTGTGGGAGAGTCATACGAGTGCTTTTTTTAAATAATACTTTTTGGAAAGCATCTTCTTTTTCCTTATTTGCTATTCAGGAAAAGTGAAGAAAGAGATTTGGGGCACTCTTTGAAAATGCAGAAGCGAGAGCAGGCCGGAGATAAATGTGCTCCAGATTTAATGGGAGTGGTGTGTAACTGTGTCTGTCTGAAGTAATATCACAGCATGTGCTTTGCCAGCCAGTGCCAGTGGGAAAGAAGGGTTCTGCAGCTCTTCTTGTCCTGTCAGGGAAAGTGCACTCTGGTTAGCAGCACTGGTTGTCTCTCTATAGATGATTTAGTACAAAATCTGGGCATTATCTTCTCTTGGTGATAGCTGTTACTGGATTAGAAACATATTTGCAAATACCTATGTGAATTGAATCTGTGGTCAGTCCTTCAATTACTGAATTTTTTTAAAAGGGCTATTCAGATTTCAGGTGCTATGAACATATTAGTTAATATTGCAGTTCTGTGTTTGAACTTGAAACTTTTGCAGTATTTTTCTCCCTTCCTAGAAAAGGGCTCAGGGGAACATAACTTGATTATTAACCACAGTTTATAGATTTGTATGAAAACATGCATGCACTCAGTGACGAGTTCTCTTCCTTTATGCTTCTTTTTCTAATAAGAAAAAAAAAAAAGTAGAGGAGCTGTTTTCTATTCCTGCCACCTTCCTTCCCCTGCCTTTAGTTGACTTGCTTTGCAGTTTTGATTGAAATCACTGAGGAATGCAGGGACTTAGCATGTCCACATGCAAGGATTTAAGTGTCCTGATGATACTGCGTATCAAGCTGCAGGAAAGACTACACTTGAGCTCTGGGAGTGTGTCTTCCAGTGGGTAGGGCCTTCAGGCTGTCTGCAAAATGACCCTATCTCTACGGACAGGGCAGTGTCATGCTTCTATGTTGAGAGGTCTGTCTATCTCGGGAAGGGTGTGCACGCTTTTGAGAGAGAGCAAGAGCCTGCACCACAGCTGAACAACACCATGACTGCTTGTGAAATTGAAGAAAGTCTCCAGTCACCTGTGTGCTGCATCTGGAGATCCTGATCTTGCCTTGCTAGGACACATATCTCGTGTGTTGCACAACTGGGAGCCTTCCTTCAGAAGGACAGCAAGACAGCTAGTTACAGTGTAGCCTATAAAGAAGGTCTGTGTGTGAGGAACCAGGATCAGGAATTGCTGAGGGGTTTTCTCATTTCTTGGAAGGGCAGCAGATAATCATGGAAATAGAGATTTTTTTTTTTTCTTCATATATACTGAATTTGTCAGGTGCAGGGTCCTTTCCAGGTTAAATGAATCGTGCAACAGCTGGATGAACTTAGAAACAGGACAGCTTTCCTGGTGAGTGTGTCGATAGTACTGAGCTATTAGTGTTATCGTGGGGCTTCTGTGATTTCAGGCTGGAATTCACTATCCTGGAGCTTTGTCTCCGAGGTCTGTCTTGAAACCTGACCCTTTTCCTTCAGTTCCCTGCCACAGTAGAGCTCTCTGTCTTTACTTGTTGCCAGAAGATGGGTCCATATCATGTAACTGTTTTCAGCTTTGTGTTCACCTAATGATTTTGAAGTAGATCAGCTTGTTCCCAGGTATTGTTTGGAGACCAGGATGAAAGGGGCAGGCAGTGAAAAACACTACTGATGAGTAACGTGCTTGGCAGTTGGGCAAAATTTTGTCCTCCAAAATCCCAAAAATCCCTCCAAACCATCATAAGGATTGCATTTAAAAGTGTTTGTAGCAAAAGTTGATGTGTCTGCTGATACTTTTGAGATGCAGCTTCTGCATATCTCAGACAGCCATTGGCACCTCAGAACTTCTTCACCCCTCTCCTTTGCTTGCTGCTTGTAGGTACTGAACGGAGTGGAAAACCTGCTTCTTGTAGACCTCCATAGAAACTACACATGCAGCAGCTGTGCCGTTTTCCTTTTGTTCTGCTTGAGAGTGTTTTGCAGAGAGTTTTCCAAAATCAGAAGTATCACTTGGTTCATAGCTTTACATGGCCTGGAGAGAGGAGATGTACTGATATCTTACCCCAGTCTGCTGGTTACAGGAAAGTCTAATAAAATTATTTTGGTTCTAGCTCTTCACTGAATTTACGTAAGTCACATTGGAATACAATAGGAAGGTGACTTGGATAGATGTGTAGGTTCTAAAAAACTGTCAGTTTCTGAGTGCCTGTCCAGACTTGAGCCACATCACCGTGGTCTTTCTGCCTCGTGTTTCTAAATTTAGCAATGTCTTTACAAACTCTTAAAAGAGTAAGGATTTGGGCTAATGTTTGTTCTCAAATCTGTAATGCATTTGCATCCTGATTCACCTCATACTTACTCATTTCATCAAGTAGCCCTAGTCAGTGTAATAGCAATAGCTTGTAAAACCACAAAGCATATGAGAATGCTTTCTTGTCTTTCATGGATAACTTGTTTTCAGTGTCCGAGGCCACAGAGTCCCATGTTTCAACACCTCCTTTCAAGCAAAATGAGTGTAGTTGTCTTTGACTTTCATATTTTAGCTTCTGAAGTATGCAAATGGATGTTGACTCCAGTGTGCTGGTACCTGAATTTAGGCTGCATATGTCTGCACAGTTAATTTTACAGGAACACCTCGTTGATACTCAGAGGGTAAAAACATGTATTTTGAAATCTATGAACTTTTGTGTCATGGGAAACCAGAGCCATGCTCTACAACCATCTGTGATTACAGAACCAGTTGCTCAGTTAAGTTTCAAAGGCGTGGGTTTGTGTCAGAGAGATAACATGCGGAGTAGGTCACCTTGGTGATAATTCTGAAATACATTCCCATTTCTGAGTTTGTGGCTGTTACATTAATTGGCAGACAGGTTTCAGCTGATGCATCCTTCTGAGTATGAGCAGTCTATCAACAGAGAAGACACCATTTGGAACTGATGATTGTTTGTAAACATTTGTAAGATTTCTGTGTGAAAGTATGGAAAAAGCCTCATCAGTCCTAAATACTCTGTTTACATTGCAGAGTATGGTGCTGAGACCTAAGTGGGTATCTGTTATTTTGGATTTTCCTTCTTAGTAGGTTAAATGTTAAGCGTGGAAGGTGCTTTGTTAGGTATTTCAGACAGCGAGTAAAGAGTGCAACAGTTTGTCAGTGGGAGAAAAGTTCGGTCTGTATCTTCTGGAGTACTTATATGCCTCTTCTGTTTACATAAAATAAGTGATCCTGTTGAAGGGTAGCAGCATTCAAATAAGATGTGCTTGTGCAGTGCATAATATGAATATGAAGTGTACAGGCTATACCAGCTAAATCGAATATCCATTGCTAGTGAAACTGCAGGTTTAGAGGGTGAAAGGAACACAGCACACATATTGCACATAGATGCAGGTAAATTTTTATTGGTGCATCTCATACCAAGCTGATGGAAGCTGTGTTCTGGCCAGGGATACTGGTGATAGAGGACTCACACATGTCTGTTTGTGACATAGTCTTTTGTGTGTGCCTGTGGCTTATGTCCAGTTCAGGTCAGTTTTGGCTCTGTTGTGGCATGACCTGTGTGAGGTGTGCTATATTCTCAATGGAGGACTCCCACTTTATTGTTCAACAGCCTGCTCTGTCTGAGGAAGTGCTGCCCTATGGGGTGTGTGGGGATCCTAGAAGGACCAATGATTAAAAACAAAGGAAAATTTGGATTGCAAAATTGAAATGCTTTGAAAGTTGCAGGAGCCTTCTAACTACTTGTTTAGCTGACAGAGGTCAGATTTGTAGATGTATTTGCACATTCATATACCTCAGTTTCTAATTTATAAAACAGGGAGGTACATACAATCCTATCTTGGAGGCTACGGGATTAATACTTTGAGTTACCAAGAGATGTGTGTACCTTCTACAGTGTTAGTGAATATTGTAGCTATCAAAAGCATTAATAGATGCATTTAGATTTGTTTGTTGAGGGGATCACAGAAATTTTTGCCTGTTCCTTTCAATAAAAGGTGGAACCATTTGTAGTTTGGTGACTCCTTTTCTAGTTTCTTTACTAGCTATTCTGATGTGTGTGCAGCTCATAGAAAATACAGAGCGGGTATAAGACTACAGGCAACTTTTATTTCCCTCTTGCAGTGTCAACATGTTGAGGAAAGAAAGTGCTGCTTCTGAATTTCTGTATAGCTGAGAAGGAGGAAAAGATTCAATAAAAATCTTGTTGAAAAGCAGCTGACTAGGTTGTTTTATAGGTAGGAGCATGAGAGGGTTTTTGAGAGCTTTTTTATTGATTCAGTTGAATCAATCTCTGAAGAAAGCAAATTTAGACAAGACAGTAAAGGAACAAGTTCAGCCCTCCTGTAGGAGGATACCGTAGTGAATTGTCTGTCCACCCCTGTGTGGGGTTTGAATTTTCTCGCTGAACGACCTCATTGAAATTAAATGGGAAAGAGCATTTTGTTCTTTAGCTTGCCTTGCTAGAAGCCCTGATTTGTGAGTGCATGTCTCTTGTGTTCTTGAGACTGCAAGGTAGGAGAGTTTCAGATGCCTAAATATGTAGCTAGAACTGAAACACTGTGGTCAACTAAGACTATCAAGTATGAGAAATGAGTTCACGAGAAGATTTCATGCAAAGAGGAAGCGCTGCTGAAGCTGGTTTATATTAGGAAAGCTGGAGGGCTGATGTGAAATAGCGTGGGAGGGAGGTCTTTCTAACTCTGCTTTGCCATCCTCTGTGCAGGATAAGTGTTGCTAGAAGATGCTGAACTTTCCTGTGTGCTCCTTTCTGAACTTGCTGTTTTGGGAGAAAGAGAATAATGCCAATGTGCATGGGGAAAAATACAACCCCTCTTTGGCAGTGCTTTTCTCAGTAGCAATGGCTGTTCTGCGCATGCTGTCAGAACAAGAAGACCTTGAGAGAAAATAGGTACCTATCAGTAGAGATGAGTAATAGCTAAATTCGAGGCTTACAGTTTATTTGGTGGTCTCAAAAATATGTTTGGTTGCCTAGCTGTCTTAAAAGTTGAAAAAAGGGCTTCATTTTTTCACACATGTATATATAAACAACCATTTTTAATGGGCCAATGAATGGCAGGCCCCCTCGGACTAACAAAGATGCAATAAGCACAAGAATGGAGGTGGAGATTCAATCATCAAGGAGCCCTTTCAAGAAAATTTCAGAGGTAAAGCCTCATCTTGCTGGATTATAAGGAGCAAGACCAGACTTCTCTTTGTTTCTTCTAGCTCCAGGAATTTTCTTGGTAGTACTCACAGCAGGAGACTGTCTTAATCAGGGATTCAGTCTCTTGGCAGATAAAAGAACAGAAAATACTTCCTAATCTCTGATCTTTATGAGTGCCTAAAACTGCATCTCTCAGTTCATCTGAAAGAAGTGCACTGTCATGTCTGAGGTTTTCAGTATGTGATATATCTTGCAAGAGGCTCTTATAGGCCTTTGAAGTAGCTGGAGGAGGGGAATTTGATTGGCTTCACATGTTCATGCCAAATCTCATGGTTAGAACTTGAGGTTATGAGATATTGTGGTATACATATTATGGAACACTGTAAATAATTCTCTGAACAGTTTTTTTTGCCTGTGGCTTTTCAACTTGGGATTGAATTTCCTTCTGTTCCCTGGCAAGTTTTGCTGACCACCTCTTTTTCACATGCATCTCCTGTAATCTTCAGTGATCTTTTTTTCCTAGAGGAGCAGTGCTGTGCGTTGCACCTCGAAATGACTGTGAGACTCTTCCCTGCTTGCCATAATGGTTTAAAATTCACCTATGGGTGAACAAGCACAGACAAATAAGATGCCTTGTTACCTTGTGTCATTTCTTTAGGAAAGTAAACTTTAAAAAAAGAAAAAAGCCCAAAACAGGTTGAAAAATAAAACTCCAAGAAGTTTGGAAAGGCATGGATGTAAATTGTTCAGATGGTTGCTGGGATTTGATCTGCATCAGCCCCTTTTCTTGCTATTGGACATGTGAGAGGGATGTGCATACAGATTTGTGTGCTTCACTTGCTTATCTGTGTAATAGCAAGGTACATTCAGTCTTCTCTCAGAGGCTTCAAGGTTATATTTCAAATATCATAGCACACAGATATCTTCTGTGAATACAGAGACATACAAGGATAGCGTCTTTCACTTGGATGAGCTAGGTCAGCCTGGAGTCCGAGGTATTTGACTAATTCCCAAAATATATGGACTTTTGCCAGTGCTGCTGAGGAGGATGCTGTTAGCTGAGTAGCCAGCCTTGTCTGTAATCTGGTGAATCCAGAAATAGGTCTTCTGCATGGGAAATTTCACTTCCTGTGTAACTTGAGCAGATCTGAGCACCTGAAAACAAGATCATAGAATTCCTAGGTTGGAAGGGATCTTAAAGATCATCTAGTTCCAGTCTTCCTGCAGTGGACAGGAACACCTGTCATTAGACCAGGTTGCTCCAAGCTCCATCCAGCCTGGCCTTGAACTCTCACAGGGATAGGGCATCCACAGCTGCTTTGGGCAGCCTGTTCCAGTGCCTCACTACCCTCAAATAAAGAATTTTTTCCTGATATCTAATCTAAACCTACTCTTTCAGTTTGAAACCATTCCCTCTTGTTCTGTTACTACAGCTCTTGTAAAATGCCCCTTTCTGTGTTTTTTGTAGGCTCCCTTCAGGTAGTGCAGTTAGGTCACCCCAAAGCCTTCTCTTTTCCAGGCTGAACAACCCCAGTTCTCTCAGCCTTTCTTTGCAGGAAAGGCCTTCTAGCCATCTAACCATCGTGGACTCCATCATGGACCAGCAACTCCTCTGGACTTGCTCCTACAGGTCGATGTCCGTCCTGTATTGGGGACCCCAGAGCTGGATGCAGCACTGCAGGTGGGGTGTCACCAGAGCAGAGCAGAGGGGCAGAATCGCCTCCCTTGCCCTGCTGGCCACGCTGCTTTTGATGCAGCCCAGGACGTGTTTGGCTTTCTGTGCTGCAAGTGCACATTGCCGGGTCTTGTCCAGCCTCTCATCCACCAGCACCCCCAAGTCCTTCTAGGCAGGGCTGTTCTCAATCCCTTCATCCCCCAGCCTGTATTGATAATGGGGGTTGCCCTGACCCAGGTGTAGCACCTTGTACTTATTAAACCACATGAGATTCCCACAGGCCCACTTGTCCTAGAAGAAAACAGTGACAGACTTGCCTGTTGTGGCTGCCCATTCTCTCATCTGGCCATGGAAGTATTGTTCCATGGATTCCCTGCAGAGGCTGGAGCTGGAAATCACAGTGAAGCAGTGAGCTGGAAACTAACAGCTTGTTTTCTCCAAAGGTACCAGTCAGTTAAAAACCGGTGCTAGTTAGCATAAGTAAACTTCAAAGATCTCTCCTCCCACCAGTATCAGACATATAATGTCTGATAATAAAATAAGTGACATAATAAAATGTCACTTGGAGGGAAAAAATACCACGTAGTGCTTCTGTATAGGAATCTATTCTTTAAACAAAACTTATAGTTCGTTATTTTGAAGAGTACTCTATAGATAAGAGACATGTTTTCAAATGCCAGCAGGCCTTAATCAAGATTAGAACTTAAGGTTGTGTTTAGGGTCAGCTGCTTCACTGACAGAAAAGCTCTGTGGTATTTTGCACACAAGCCAATTGAGAACCAAGCCCAGAACTGAGCATCAGGGTATTTGTACACTCTGAGTGATGTTGTAGTTGGACAAGTATTTTCTCAGAGGGCAGTTGGTTTCAGCATCTCTGCTTCATGCTGTTCCTCAAGTTTTGCTGCTGCAGTTCTTCCTGCAGCTGTTTGGTTATCTGAACTAAAAATGCCTGGGTGGGGGGCAGGGGGAAGTGGTGTTTTTTTTAACCTGAGCCTGCTTTTCAGTTTGGTTTACTGCCTAAGTCAGCAAGTATTTAAACCAGAGACAGGACAGGATAAAAAGAGGCACTGAGTTTACTTAAGCCCACAAAATTGACAGACTGGAGTGAGGTGCCCGTGGGTGGGTGTGTCCCATTCAAGTTGCAGGTCTCAAGGCAAGTGTTTCCTTCTGCTGTGCTCCTTTAGATCTGTCCGCACCACTCATAAATTGTGGAAATACTGAAGCAGAAGAGCAGTTCAGCTTCACCTGCCATTTCAGCTTACTCTGGCATCTAAGTTTCCTTGACTTGACTCCTTGGAAGGCAGGAAAGCATGGTCCTTGTTTTAAAATCATGTTGTACCTTGTAGCAAAACCACTGGAGTGCTTATGTTGCTTGTACAGACTTCTTGCATGTTTTTGAATAGTTTGTTTTACTGAACCTCTTGGACTGTGTGCTGTGTGTATTTGTTTTAATGAGGGATTTGCCTTGCAGCTCAAGGAGCTGTGTCTGTAGCTGTTGCATGCTCAAGCTGTGGGGCTCTGTTGGGTTTCATGGGGATTTTGCTCCAGAGATCACGCAGAAGCCAGGATCTTGTCCACTCTGCTTTTTTCTTGCCCAGCCTGCAGCTGTGATCTCCAGTTTGCTGGCTGACCATGAGCAGTGGACAACGAGAAGGCATGAATTCCTGAAATCCCTCTGCTGGAGGGAGATGTGCCAGTGGACAGAATTACCCTCACATGCTTCATACTGCCCAGGCAAATGCTCTTTTAAAGAAACTTATTTTAAGCAAAGCTAGAAAGCAAAATGGATGTTTAGAAAGCAGGATGCAGAGTACTAATACGACTGCAGAAGACTCTTGTATTTGGGCAAGGGGGAGGCTTGCCATCACATTTGTGTGCTGAAATATGCTGTCACCCAGATGTCAGCCAGCTTTTCTCCAGCCTCACCTGACTGTAGGGCTAGAGCCAAGCTTGTCTGTCCACTCCTCAGAGCGGGACTGCAAATGTATTCTATGACTAAGTTGTTCAGGATTGCTCTCTCTTTATTTAATAAAATAAAACACTGTTCATATATACTGCGAAATAGCTCAAATGGAGGTAGCCCAAAATACTAGTAGTAAAGAAGCAGCACTTTCTTTGAGTGCTTCATTGGCAGTGAGAATAAGCAGAACGGGCAGTAGTCCTGCATTCAGTGTCTTGTGTAATCGCCTCAGAGTACCACCCAAGCCCAATCATAGCACTATGCCAGCTTCAGGGAGAACTTTGGACTTTTAAGATTCCTTCTTTCATGCATGTTGTTAAACTAAGACATGGAAACCATTCACTAAGGGTTTGAAAACCTAATTTCATGTTTTTTTCGTACAGATACTGGCTGACTGATCTAACCCAGGCATATTTGTAAATCTATGTGATCACACAATGCAGATAAAACAACATGTATGACTATACTTGAATATTAAGATTGTAATCTTAATATAGGCTGCTCTCCTATTCTTTGCAGCAGTGAAGTCCTAGAAATACACATGCTTCCTAAAATTTGCCTAAAAACTGACTTGATGTAGTTTATATGGACAAGTCAGAGCTACTGATCAAGTTGAGCAAGATTTTTGCTGTTGCAGAAACTGTGCTCTGGCTTTAGAGCCACCTCAAGAACCGTACTGAAACAGGCTAGTTTTACCCTGCTGCTGGGGGAGTTGCTATTGGTTTGTTGTGGTTATTTTAACAGCAGTAGAGTTGAAGAGGTGACATTTCTGCCTCTTCAGCTTGTGCTTTTATTACTTCAACCTTTATTAGAGACTGTAGAGACACATCTGCTTTTTTTTTTTCTCTCTGGCAGGTCTTGAGCAAATATTCTGGGTTATGCCACGAATTTTTAATTCTCTTCCATTTCTTTTTACTTCTTGCAGCTTGTGTGGTTGGTGAAAATAAACCTACACTACAGGAATGCAAGAGGAGCAACAGCCTGAGGTAGGGCTTGGAGATGAAGTTTGTATCTCAATACAATTGCAGGGAAGGTCAAGACTGAATCAGCCAAGTTCTTCTGCTCATTCTTGGGGAAATTCTGCAAAGTCTTGAGAATGCCAGTGTGAGACCACTTTTCAAATGGGGGCACAGAGCTGAGTGCTGTATTTTTTGGCACATTTAGGTTCTTTTCAGGTTCCCTTTCCCTCCAGTTGCAAAAGTTAAAATGACCTTTTGTATTATTCTACTTGCAAGTGAGGAATTGCATAAAATAGCCTAACCTACGAGATTAAACCGTTAGGAGGAAAAGGGTTTTGTGAGTAAATTACAGGAATTGATTATGTACGAATTAACACATTGTACATGGCTTAAGTTCCTTGCCAAGTTCAACTGAGATGCTATTTCTATCCTTTCTGTTCCTTTTCTTCTCCTTTCATATCTGTGTATCTCAGAACCTTTTTTTGGTATAATAGGTGAAGCTCAGGAAATTTTTATCTTATGAAGTATAAGAACATCAGTTCTTTTGTCCTGTTAATAAAAAAAAAACCCAGCAAACTCCTAACGTGGTGGCTTAGTGCTGTGCTCATTGCAGTGTTGTGATGTTGTGATGACAAAGCCAGCATAAGTGACAGGATTAATTCCGTATGTTACAGATGGATGAATTTTTCCAAAATATTTTTGTGACTAAACTTAACGTATGCAAGCAGTAGAGTCAAGCCATATGTTCTGATCAAAAGCTGAGCTGGTGTTAAATTAGATTTGTGAATGTAATTGCAATTTGCAGTGTAATTGCAGTTTGCAGTTGTCAGTGAACAGACTTTTGCTTTGTAGTGAAAGGATGATGTGTTGCTGTAAGTATTTTAAACTTTGCACTGTAAAGCTGTTGTGCTTTTTGAGTTTACTCCGTGAAATGTATCATAAATTTTCCCTTGCCTTCAGTGAGGCCTACGGTAAGACACTCAGGGTTTATTTTCTCAAAATTCCTGTTTGGCATAAAGGACTGCTAGAAGAAAATAATTACTCTTGTTGAAAGCTCTTAACAATTGGATGTGCTTTCTACAGTCTTGCTTTAAACCTTACTAGGTGAAGTACAAAGTAAATAAACCAGTCATTTTAGCTAAAAAGCTGACATCCGTCAGAAGAGGTTGGCTGCCTGCTTGCTGACTCATTAATATCACCTTTCCTTCGGAAAGTATTTAAATGATGATGGATTCTCATCCTGTCTCTTTTTGGCTTAATTTTTTTCAGAAATTCCAAATTCTTCCAATAATCATCCTGATTAAACTTTGAATTAATGTAGTTGTCTAAAGGTAGTTTATAATTCAGCTTTCCCTTATTCCTGAGTCTTTTCTGCACTAACTCTGCCTCTCTGGCTTGAATGACATTGGCTGAATAACTGAAATTTTTTAAACTCTATGCACGGGTTTTAAAACTTGCCTGTTAATCAAAAATATGAAAAGTTTTTGTTAGCCAAAGACCTGCATCATATACTTCTAGTGATAATATCTAAAAGTCAGTCTTTGGGAATCTTTTCAATTACCTTCTGTTCCTTTAGAGAGCAAAACTCTGCAGATGCCTTGTGTCTTTGATTTCTGATATGTATAAAGTCATCATGCACATGAACTTTCTAAGATTTGATGTGCATATTGCGTAATTGCGTTATTCCAACAAATACTTGGGCTGACTCTTCTAGAATGGATGTGTTTAGTCTTGTGAGTGCTGATTAACTTTGTCAGACTAGTTGAGTCAAATGATATTAAAATAATCAGTGCACATTTTAGTTTTCAATACAGAAGGTGCTGTAGTATTGTTAGAGATAAATTTGTTCTTTTTATCTAGAATCCCATTTATTTAAAAACTCTCCATCAGGTATAAATATTATCTTTTAAAATAGGCATGAAATAGTTAGTTTTTAATATGTTCTTTCTCATACTTAGGCAGCTAAGGAAAAAATAGTTGTAAACACAATAGATGTTTTGAACGGTGACACTGCTTAAATTACTTACTTGCTTGAGTATTGTATGTAGGTTCAAATTGAGTAATCTCACAAAGGGAAAGATGTATTAAAACATTTCATTATAATTCCCAGCCTCCTTTTGGATTTGTTTCATACAGGCTGCTGCAGATCCAATGTCGTCCTCTGATGCACCAGAAGATGGCCCAAAGGAAACGTCAAGTGTATCGCAGAATATCTGTATGTTTCTGGTTTGACTGGGGAGGGTGTGTCACACTGGAAGGGTATTAAACTAAATGTCCTTGCCTTTTCCTTAGCTAAAAAGGATGGGGGGCAGTTAGCACAAAAGGGAGGTGCTAGTGAAGTCCTAGCTGACTTAATCTGTTCTTGATTTGTTTCAAGGCCCTGTTATGTAAATCAAATTCAGAAAGAGCAATGACATATCGATTGTCAGTTTGCTAATCCCATACTTTCAAAAGTAAATATTTTTAGATTTAATAGATACACTCAGCTATTATTTTAAGCTCAGTTATTGCTTTCTAAGCCAGTGATGCGTAACTATGTTTGTTTTGACAGTCTGGCATCTAGTGATATGATGTTGATCAGTTGTCCCAAGTGGAATGCTTTGCCCATGTTAGCATGATAATGTTTTAGCAAGCCTGCAGGATGTGGCAATAGAAGTATTCCAACCAAAACTGTCTTGTGAAGCCCAGGAAGATCATATTTTCTTACCTGTTATTGGTAAGGATCAGATAATGACAGGCATTTCTTTCTCGAGAGGAGAAAACAAAGGCTGCTTAGGATTTTCTTTATGTATATGGATACACTCTTGTGATATTAATGTATACAGTGCTCATTTATAACAATAGGGGCATTCAAATTGTGCTTTCTGACAAATAATAGGCTCTAAACCACCTTAGGGCAAATTAGTGTGTAACAGCAATGTTGCTGAATAATTCCTAGGGATCTCAACTTTCATGGGAGCAAACAGAGCCTTGACTAAAGCTGTGGGAGGTGTATGCAGACCTAAAGAAGCAGATTAATTTTTTTATGTTGCTTTTTTCTCCAGATACAGAAGTTGGTTCAATACGAACCATAGTTACTCGTGAGAATGTTTTCCTTAATTGTGTCCTTAAATTATAACATCTGGTACTGTACCATTATAGCATTTTTTCTTCACATGAAACATTATTCAGTTCAGTACTAAGTATATGTGTGAGATGAAAGCTTGAAAAATAAATAGAAATTACACCCTTTTAGGGTTACCAAATACTTAAAAACCACTTTCAGCTGGGGGAATCTGAACCATAAATGGCTTTAGGCTAGGAAAGTACTTGAGACAGATATTACACACACTTCCCCATGTATTATATTCTCCCTTAGATATCCACTTTTGACCATAGTGGGAGGCAGGATATTTGCTTAGGTGCGTTTTTGTTGATCTACTATGACTGCTTTTGTAATTATGTGACTGCAAGTGCTGCAAGTACAACAGCCTTACCTCTTCTTCCTTTTTCAGTCATGTTTTCCTTACCTCCTCCTTAGCATCACCATCTGTTTTGGCAGCAACATTGTCTTAGCTCAGACAGTACTGCTTGCAACACACCATGTTCTTGGGTATTGACCATGAAGTAGTAGGTTTCTAAAATGCTAAGAAAGATGTTGCAGGGTTGCTTTTATTTTTTTGGTTTGGGTTTTTCTTTTGTTTGGTTGGTTTTCTTTTAATTTGGTGGGGTTTTTGTTTTGTTGGTTTTGGTTTGGGGTTGTTTTTTGTTTTTTTTTACGTAAAGTCTTATGAGATTATTATTTGTGGGACAGAACTGGGGCCAGAGCCACACAGTTAAACCAGATTCATAAAATGAATGTGTGGTAGGAGGCTGTAATTTATCTGCATCTTTGACATCCTGCCTACAAACTGTTCACTAATCTTTTTTTTTTTTCCCCTGGGCTTATGATCCTATTCCAGGCTTCTGGAGACCACTTGAGACCTCTGCTAACTTGTGCAGCAGCTTGCCAGAGAAAGAGAGTTGGTTGGAAATAAAACTCTGCTTTCCTGCTTGACACTTTTTTTTTCTAAGATGCATTACAGCTTAAAGATTACTCATTCAAAGCAACTTATATTTCCCATTGCTGTAGAGTTAAAGCATCTCTGTCTCAGTCAGTGAGGCTATCTGGCATTTAACAAGTAACTGTGACGGAACTGATAGATCCTCCTGTTTTCCATATGGCAAGCTTGGCATAGAGGGGCTAAACTTACAGTGTACCATTTTGATCTTAAATAGTTGTTGAATCTAGGGAAGAATGAGTGGATTCCTGACCTAAATACGTCTTTAGGTTTAATTTTCATCTGTGTGTTAATCCCTGGTGTGTTAATCACAGAAAAGGCTAAGGTTGGTACTGTAGGTATCCTGTACATGCCAGTATGTGCCAGTGACTTTGCCATCATATTCACACCAGTGTCCATGTGTTGCTATCGTTTATATAGATAAGAATCCCAAAATGGAACACTTTGGGTTTAGAATTTTAAAAATGCTCTTTTTTTTTCTTTTTTTTTTTCTCTAATTTAGTGTATACCTTTTCTAAGTATTCTTTGCTTCTCTGTCCACCTCACCTGCCACACAGCTTCTCTCTTTCCCTTACTGAACTGCGTGGACAACCTGTCCCAGTGTCCACAGGGTAGGAAACCTGGACTGAGACCCATGCTTGGAGGCAGCCTCTCCAGTGATGGCACTCTCAATGATGTAGCTTCAGAATTGAATGTAAGATTACAGTGGTAAATCAATGGCCTTTTAGCTCTGCTCTGCTGTTTAGTGGCGACATATTTATTTTCTGTTTTATGTACTGGCACTTTATATCATGTGTTCTTTTCTTTTCTATTTTTCTTCACATTTATAGCTGATGCAGATGCGTTTAAAATTCTCCTGGAGATGAAGCTGAAGAAGAGGCAGAAAAGGCCTGCTTTACCAAGCACTGTCACTGAACTTGACACCGAGGATGGGTCTAAAGTGTATGTGGTTGGAACAGCCCACTTCAGTGACAGCAGCAAAAAGGATGTAGTAAAGGTAAACACTCAGTGTGAGCCCGTCAGCAGCATCTTTATAATGTTGTCAGCTTAGCTCTTAGTAGAATGAAGTCCAGCTCTCTGCCTTGGTTCTGTGCTGTAACCTTCAGGCTCTGTTTTTTCTAGTTGGCTGTTGGAGGGCTAACAGCACTATGAGATGAGGCAGACATGTTACAGTAATAATTTTTGACGCAATACATTGCTCTCCCAGCTCAAATACTTTTATTTGTCTTTCAATAAAAAAGGCAGATACAGTGCTAGTGTTGAAAGTAGAAATCTCACTAGTGAAACTTACGTTGCCTGTATAATAATTTGGCTGTAAAACCATGCCACCCAAAACTTGGATTCCACTCTCAAGCTGCAAGTAGGTCTGAAGCCCTAGGGCAAATAGGAACTATTTCATATTGTACCTCGTGCAAACTCTGCAATTTAGAGTGGCCTTATTATCCAGGAGCTAGAGGGAGAGGAATCTTGTAAGAACCAGGGTTGACAATTCTGGCACAAAGTATATTCTAACTCAGATTGCAAATTACCATAGAGTACAGTCGAATTAATTTTGTGAATATAAAAAGTTTCACATGAAGTGTTTCTTCCCTGCTCCCCTCTCCAACACATAATTGTGTTCACAATTATGCTGTCCCAAAGCATCCAGTAACTAAGGCTGGATCTTTACTTAATCTCAATTGCTGTTGCCTTCCTTAATATTTTTCTCAATGCATAGTTATTTGGAGAAGTCTTATTTACTATTCTACTGCTTTTTTAATTGAAAATGGTTGTTGGAATGTGCTTTTAAGGTCCCTTTTCTCTTTAAAGTATTGATATTGGCTGCATTTCTCTTTATTCCTTTCTGAAGCAGTGTAAATAAATTAATCTTTTTCAGACAATACAAGAAGTGCAGCCTGATGTAGTTGTGGTGGAACTATGCCAGTACAGAGTTTCTATGTTAAAGATGGATGAAAAAACATTACTAAAAGAAGCCAAAGAAATAAATCTGGAAAAACTTCAACAAGCTATAAAGCAGGTATGATTCCTACAGTGAGAATTAAAGGTTTATGTTAAGAGCAATTTGTCAAATTGCAATCAAAACCAGTGTTCCCACCAGCTGGGAACCTTATGTTGACCTAGGTGAGAGTACTATTACAGTGGCAAAGCTAGGTTTGGGTATTTTTTTTGTTTTCAGATGGAGCATTCAGGACTTTCTTTTCACAATGGGATTGTTTGGGCAATTTATTGACCTTAACAGGAATCCTCCTGCATTTAACAGCTGCTCCATTTGCAGGACACAAGTCTAACTTTGCAATTGTAATGCTCTGCTAATATATTTGAATGTGATTATTATTCCTGCAATCTGCATCTGTATCACAGCTGTTTAAGGAGTACTTAATTTTGGTGTTTTCTGTTTAGCTGCATTCCTTCTTCATTCTAGTGTGTTGCTCTTTAATTCCTATCCACTTGTCTTTTGAGGTAGTTTCTGGTTGACAAAAGGCCCTGAAAGGGGATTCTGAAAAATCTGGGCTGAAAAGTCTGGGATTGTGGGATTCTATTCAAATTACAACTACTCTGGCAGTTTGATGTGGACATGTCTGGGATGTGTGTGCAAAAAAAAAAATGTTATCCTATATTTTTTTCAGTTCCACCTAGTTAGCTTGTATTTAAGTAAATTTAAGCTAGGCACAGTGAAATAACACAAAGTTGACTTAGAAATGACAGGACACTTAATTAGAATGGCAGCATGTGGTCAATAGTAAAAAGAGTTTCAGTGTCCAGCTGGATGAAGAAATTCATAGATTGTTATTTTGGTTGTGTGGTATTGTATATTGGAATTGCTTTATTGATGTAATTGGAGAATTTCCAGGGCGGCACCCCCAATAGGAATATAATCTGCATCTGTGCAGAAGCACTTGCAGTGGTTCAGGGCTATCCAGTGTGTGTGCTCACACACAGTGTCTCAGAGCAGGCTTTCTGACTCGCAGTTAGGCAATAATGCCTTTCCTGTTTTCTTTATTTATGCCCCATCAAAGGAAGAGACATTGCAAAACACTTGAATATTGCATGAATTGCTGCATATATCTGTTTATTTTAGGTAAGGTGAATTATTCTGATGCATGTAGCCAAATGCTACAGCAACTGGAGCAGCATAGCTGGGGGTATTGTGACCTGTGAACAGGCACAGAAAAGGGGGTTTTTTTATATATATCAAAGCCAAATGCAACTGTTTTGGCTGTGTTAAGAGGAAAAGGACAATGAAAACAAAACAGCAAACTTTTTTCACTGTGATGTAAATTCACGTTGGCAGCTTTGCAGTTACCACTTCCTACCAGGGCTTGAAGTGATTTTGTGTGCAGACAGTAGAAAACACAGACTCTGTTGCTCCAAAGCTAGAGAGCGCTACAAGGATCCTTCCTATTGTTAGAGCTCAGTAGTAGTCTCCTTTACCACCAGGAATAATGCAAATAATAAAATTTGAACACTGGGCCTTTTAAAGAACGTATTTCTCCATCAATGGTCTCAACCAAAAAAACCCCCAGTCTTTTCCCTTCGAATCACTAACAGCATGGACTATATAGGGAAAACCAGGAAGAACAGTTCAACTGTCTCATGCCAAATTATAATGTCTTTGTTTTTCTCTAATAAAAATCAGACCAGTTGATGAGTTGCTCAGTTATGCCTTAGTTGCCTCCTCTCATTGAAATGTGCCTCCAGGCCCAAAAGCTACACTAAAAGTCAAAGCTGCTTTCAACTTTCATCCTTGCGTTTGGAAATGAGGGAAAAAAGCCCAAATGATGTCTTTTTATAATCACTTACATAAATATTAAGCAGTAAAATTGGATTTCATTGCTCTTAATTGAAGCTGGAAACTGAGCAGAATGTTAACATGAAGCATACATATTTGCAATGGATCACTGGCATCCACAGCTTATCAAGCAACTGCTGCAAGTTAAAACCAGATTTCCTTTAGCTCCTCCTTGAATTTCAAAACCCTTACAGTTGTTTGTAGAGAAGTACCTGTTTGCTTTCCATTAAGCAAAGCAACGCAGTGCAGACTGGTATCTGGCTCAAATGTGGATAAACTGGAGTTATCCACAAGCAGTAACAGTTGGCTTAAACCAAACTGGTAAGATAGATTTTCTCCTATCTTTTCCCCAGCTTCTCAGTTCCGCTATCCCTTCTGTGTCCATACCATGGCCCTGTGATAGTTTGAGCAGGGCTTGGTTTTTTTGCTGCGTCATCTCCTGCTGACTGTAAGATTGCTAGTCTTGGCACAGAGGGGCAGTTGAGAAACCTTGCTTTGGGGGACAGAAGAAAAAGTGAGCTAGTGACAGCAGAGTCGTAGCTTAACCTCTTTTTGTCTGAAGTTACCTGTGGAGGAATATATTGTAATGTTGGTTCTGCCTAGTGAAAAAGGCTCACCTTTTGCACTGTGTAATACAGCCCTTCATGTTTAGGTGACCCACATGGATAGTCCTCTTAAATAAAACGGATATAACATGAATCGGTAGGTGATAGGTACATCCATATGGACAGGAGTAGGCTGCTGTTCACTTGCTACCTTCACTTTTGTTTTGGAGTCTAACTTCCAGTGTTCTTACCGCAGTAGGAAAACTGGTTCCAGGCTCCAGCTGTCAAGGCCATGCTGCCTTCCTTCGTGGGAATTAGGGTTTTTAAAAGAATTGCAAATGGAAGTACACAGGGTTTGTTTCTGCACTTGAATCAGTGACTTGTTATGCAAGAGTAGCTCCAAGGCCCCCTCCATAGGCTGTGTTCCCATACACAGTGTAAGTGTTCTTTGCCTGGGTATTGCTCTCTCTTCCTGCCCTTTTCACTGTATCTATGCTAGTTGCGTGTCCAGTAGTGTATCTTTTCTCAGTCATCCTTTCTTAAGCCTCACGAGCATTTAATATGTTTAATCTCTTCTTGTTTATTTGTTATTTCTTTGAACATTTTCTTGTTGAAATATCTTGTTTTCAAGGCAGGAATCTGCTAAAGATTATACAGCAGTGCTTTCATGTTTCCCTGTTGTTCCTTTCCTGGTAGTCTGTCTTAGTCTTCTTGTTTTCTGACTGGTACTGAACATTGAGCAGTCCCTAAAATTGGTGGTTTGCTTTCTCTTTCCTGTGTGCTGATAGCTTTCCATCCTTCTGCCTGTGCAGTTAAATTTCTTTATACTTGTGCATTGCTGTGTTTATTTATGGCTGTTGCATCTAACCTACAAAATTACTGCCGTCCACTCAGGATTTAATGTTCTTTTGTGGTCAACTTTCCTTTATACAATACTGAATAATCTGGTATAGATAATAACCTCCTTTACTGTTTTGCTCCCATCATTTTTTGTACATTTTTTTCTTTATCCCCTGACAGTATCTGACTGGTCAGTTGCTGGTTGCTGCTACATACGGCTGCTTGTCACCTTTTATCTCCTTGATGCTAAACAAGTATGGTAGGCACTAAGTTTCGTGCAGGTTAAGAGCACAGACTGACAGCGACTGAGAGACAGGACACAGCTTGATGCAAGCAGAAGTCAATTTATTAAAAGCACAGCAGCCTTATATAGTCTTGCCATTTCTATGATTCCTAAACCAAAAACTTTCTACTACCCAAAAAAGGGGCTTAAATTGTTACCTTTCCTAGCAACATTATATAACACAATCTTACTACAGTCTTGCATGACTTCCTTAAAACAAAGCACTTGTACATCCCTTTGTTCTTCCTTCTACGTTCTTGTTTGTAACCAGGGCTTCTGACCCACCAGGGTCAGAATGTCCATATTACTTATCAGCTCTGCTGTACTTTGAGCTCTGCTGCCCAACCGTCCCCCTTCATCTCCCCCTTTTTTTTTTCCACCAGCAAAACCCTTTTCATAGATTTATTAATTAACTTTTGAGCACATTGCAAAATACAGGGCAAACAAATTAAGCGCACTAGCAAAATTCCTAATACATAAATTCTTGTTTTTAACAAATTTTTTAGCCATCTCATGATTCCAGAACCTCCAAATAATTTGTTAAACCAATTCCATCCATCTACTATCTGGAGCTTATTCATGCTGTTTTGTAGGGCTTGAATGCTAGCGTGAATAGATTCAGAGTGGTCAGACAAATGCATACAACACACGCCTTCAAAATCTTCACACCCATGTCCATGCACTAAAAGCAAAAAATCAATTGCAGCCCTATTTTGTAAAGTAGCAGGTCTGTCTACGTCTAGCAACAATCCTAATAAAGTGGTGCTGGTAGTGTTTGTCTGTTTGGCTAGCCAGCAGCTTAATCTGTTCAAAGTTTTCAATGCTTGTGCCGTGCCTATAGGAGCAAACAAGGAGGCAAGGACTCGAGTTCCTAGATTTCAGTTTTTGACAGTATCATCGCACTCTGAAGGAAATTGATGTGTCTCGTTTGCTCCTATGGGAATATTTCCACTTGGATACATTCGTTCAGGACGAGCGTAACAGGGACAATTGGCCAAATGTACAGGGTCCTCCTATAGCTTTACCAGGGATGCCTTTCCAGGCCTGGTTGCCACATGTTAGGAAAATACTGTCTGGCAAACCTATGGCGTCTCTACCTGGAGCAATTTGTCAGGGAGTGGTATTGTTGCACCACTCTGAGGCGTTTTGATAAATGCCTGCCCTGGATAGTGGAATTCCAATCTTATTAACAAAAAAGCCAGTGGAATAGTTTAAAAAGAAGCACATAAACAATTGGGTAGATCCTAAATTATAAAGTTCTTGAGGTTGTAAAGGTAAAGCGGGAAATTTATTAATTCTATCCATCCCCTGGCCAGAAGAATTGTCCTTGTATCATCCCCGCGGCAACCCCTGGTTCAATCAGTGTTGTGTGTTGCACCGCCACCATGGCTGTAGCCGTCCAGGGGCAGTGCAATCGTGTTGCGTCGTATCGTTAAACAACACATCCCCCTCCTCCTCATTAAGAGGTATTGCTACAAGGCACATTTGAAAGGGATTATTAGGTGTTGTCAAAGATGGGCACAGTTTAGACTCATTTAACGCTTGTGCAAGTGTAAGCCAAACAGTACGCTGAGGTACTGGTAAAAAGGGGCTTTCTTTAGCGGGCATGAGGGTGCTGAATCCTCCTAACGCCAACCCTAGGAGGCCAATCATGTTCCCAATGTTTGTCACTGAGCTGAAAGCGTTTTTCATACCTACATACACAATCAAAGGCAACAATATCTGCAGGCCCCTCTAAAATACCAAACCAATCACAATGAGGGCAGAGGGGGTGGCGAGACTCTGAGCTGCACCACCACCTCTTAGAACAACGATTACAAGCACACAATACTTTTGCACAATGAGTCCAGTTGGCACAAACAAAGCAAAGTATAGGGGCCTTGTCAGTAGTAATGTCCCGGTCTCTTAATACTTACTGTTCATTTTCTTCTTGACACTGTTGTTGTTCCTCAATCAGCACATTGGCGAGGCGGAGTTTCTGTTGGGCGCTCAGATGTTGGTAGGCTTCTAGGTCTATGGGTTGGTGAGGGTCCGGTGAATGACCACTGCAGTGTCCTTCAGGTCTCGGCGACAGAAGCCTCGGAGGCTCTAGGGGTTTGTGGCAAGGATGCAAGGCCAGGGCGAGAGCAGCTAGGATCTAGTAAAGGAGAGGTGCCTAGGGATTCTCTGATTGGCCTCACGTTCTTCACCAGGATCCACTTTGGGCCGTTTTCTGTGGAAACACAAGCATAACCTCTTCCCCATGTGACAAGGGGGTATGGTCCCAGGACTATATCTGATTCTGGATCTCTAATGAGCACTGGGGCCTTTTGTTCAACCTCTGATTGAGGGTTATTGCCGAAGTGTCTTACAATTGGAGGGTTAGAATCCATTAATGAACAATTTAGAAAATTAAAAACATACAACACCTTTTGTAATCGCTCTGCTGGGGTGGCATTCCCCATTCCCCCCTTCTGTTGTAGCAAAAGATGCTTAAGTGAAGCATGGGCTTTTTTAATTATATATTGGCCCATTGGAGAACGGGGAATCTCTGTGACTTGCGTTACTCCCCATAGGGCAAAAAAATCTGCAACACTCTAGGAAGTACGTGCTGGACCATTATCAGTTTTGATTTGTAAGGGAATACCTAATACTGCAAAGGCATGCATAAAATGTTTGTGAACATCTTTTGCCTATTTTCCAGTATGACAGGATGCAAATAAGGCACCTGAAAAAGTGTCTATAGAGCAGTGCGTGTATTTAAGCTGTTTAAGTTCTGAAAAATGAGTGACGCCCATTTGCCATAGTTGAAGGCTTTGGAGACCTCTAGGGTTAACACCTCCCACAGCAGAGGGAAAGGAGTGCCTCTGGCAGTCAGGACATACAACAAGGCTAGAGGCTTGGCGGTTAGTCAGATCAAACTGCCATGCAAGTGCAGCAGCATTTTGATGAAAAAAGAACGGCTAAGTTTTGCCTGGGCAAACCAGTCAGACAACACTTGAACAGGTAAAGTAAGTAAGTCTGCTTGGCGATTTTCCTCTGTAATAAAACCAGGCAAAGTAGTGTGAGCCCCGGTTATAAAACTGGGCTGTTGCCTAGCATCTAAAAGGAACACAAGTTGTTGTAACCATTGAAACAATTCTGCATTAGACACTTCCTTTAGCACAGCAGCTTCAGCTCTCTCAACAATCCCTGCAACATAAACAGAATTTGTAATTAAGTTAAAAGGTATAGGCCATTGCTGAAAGGCTCTCACAACAGCTGCCAATTCAACAATCTGAGGGGAATCTGAAACAGTAGCAACATCTGAATCCCATCCGTAGGATTCTGGGTCCCACCAAAGTAGCACCAACTTGTGCGTGCAGCCAGACCCATCTGTAAAGACAGTTAAAGCCTGCAAAGGAATTTTGCTTTTTTGGATTGCGTTAGGAGATTAAAACTGGCTGCTATTAGCTTGTGCTTTGGAGAATGCGAGGAAGGTTGTCCAGAAAAGTCAGCCAAGGCCATTTGAATCACTTTTGGCTGTTGCATCAACCACTGCAAATAAACAGAAATGATAGGTAAACAGATCAAACAAAAATCCACACCTGCAAGTGTGGTTAATCTTTGTCGAGCTTTTACAATAAGCAAAGCAATCATTTCATGTTGAGTGGTTATGGTCTTAGATATGTGGTGTGACAAAAAAAATCCATTCTATAATCAGCAAAGGGTCTGGCGCATTAGGATCCCAGTCATAAATCAAAGCGTGGGGTTGCTTAGCTGGGTTTAAGAATTATTAAACAAAAAGGTAACTCAGGGGCCCATTGGCCTGCTTGGCGGTTTGAGATAGCATCAGCTATTTGTTGGAATGCTTGAGAAGCCTCTGCTGTAAGCTGCCAAGGCGACAAAAGATTTGGTTCCCCTTTTAGCAAAGCAAACAAAGGGCTTAAATCCTCATTGGAAATTCCTAACAAAGGATGAACCCAATTAATGATTGCCAAAAGTTTTTGGGCATCATGGAAGGTGCGAATGTCTGATTGAATTTATGAAGGCTGAGGAGGAATAGTCTGGGTCCTGATACGCCAGCCAAGGTATTTTCAAGGGGGTTGGCGCTGGATTTTTTTGGGAGCAACACAAAGTCCTGCTTGAGTTACAGCAGCAATGACAAGGGCTAGGGCTTCCTCCACAAACTCTTGTTTCTCGGCTGCTACAAGAATGTCATCATTTAATGATACAGGAAAACATTAGGCATTCTCTGGTGGATGAGTCTGAAGACCCTTGCAGCAAACCACTGACAAATAATAGGGCTGTTTTTCATTCCCTGTGGTAGGACAACCCAATGATATCTTTGCAAGGGTGCTTGTATGTTAGTACTTGGGACAGAAAAGGCAAATTTAGGAGCATCATCACGATGCAAAGAAATAGTAAAAAAGCAATCTTTCAAATCAATAACTGTCAAATGCCAGTCTCAAGGGATCGTGGTAGCAGACGGGAAGACCGGGTTGAAGGGCTCCTATGTCCTCCTTAACAGCATTTATTTTACAGAGGTCATGGAGCAAGTGCCACTTGCCAGTTTGTTTTTGGATAACAAACACAGGCGAGTTCCAGGGGCTTGTAAATGGGACAGTATTCCCCTTTTGAAGCTGTTACTGTACAAGATCAGTAAGTGCACGTAATTTAATTTGTGACAGGGACCATTGATCCACCCAGATAGGAGTCTCTGTTTTCCAGGTTAATTTCAAGGTGTCGCGCACCACAATGGTCCCCATCAAAAATCAGACTGAATTCTGAGACCCCATTGAGAAAGTAAGTCACGTCCCCATAACACCATGGGAAGAGGCGAAACAGATGGCTCGATAGAGGCTGTATGGCCCTCTGGTCTCTTCACTTGAATTAAATGATGACTTTGATAGCTGTGACTGGTCCCCCCAATCCCTGTAAGGGCTTGGGGTACCTCTGTGAGGGCCCAAGTAGGAGGCCACTTGTCTTGGGAGATGACAGTCACATCAGCTCCAGTATCTAAAATACCAGTAAGTGTCACTTGGTGTCCCTATAAAGAGAGGGTACATTTACACACAGGGCGTTTATCAGAAATGGTTTGCACCCATAAAATTTGTGGAGTCCCTGTGGTGCCAAATCCTCCTACTTTTTCTTTGTGTTCCTCCACAGGGGGTTGCAATTTGTGTGGGAAAAGAATCAGCTGCACGATGCAGGTTCCTTTAGGAACTGAACAAGGTGGGAAAAGGCTCCAAGCCATGATTTTGGTTTCCCCCACAAAGTCTGAGTCAATAATCCCAGGGAGGACAAAAAGTCCTGAAAGGGTAGTTGAGGATCTCCCTTACAGCAAAGCACTTCTCTGGGGTACTGGGGGCCCAGAAATTCTTGTAGGGAGTAAATGAACAGAAGAGTCTAACAATGTTACTGTGACTGAGGTACCCAAGTCCAATCCGATGCTCCCTGAAGTTGCTGGCTGAAGACTTGAGGTGGTCCTCCGTGGGGTGCCTGCGGCGGCGGCTGGGGCATTTGTGTCTTCACACGGTGCCATCCTGCGCTCCTCATCTTGTTTCCCTGGATTGGTCACCCTTGAAAATCATGCTTAGAATGACATTGGTTAGCAAAGTGCCTCCCCTTGTGGCACCGTGGGCAAACAGCAGGAGTTTTTGGTTTAACCACTTTCAGGGCAAAGCAATCCTTTTTTAAATGTCCGGGTTTGCCACATCCGAAGCATACCCCTGGGGTTCCCACCAGTCCTTTCATAGCGGCAAAAGCCGCTGCCATAGCTTCAAACATATGGTCAACAGTTCTATGTGGTAACAGGCCTCAAGCATCTCTACTAACGTTGGATTCTGATTTGGCAGTGATTTAAGAAGCTTCTTGCAGTCTCCGTTTGCATTTTCAACAGCAAGCTTTAAAAGCAAAGTTTCACAAGCTTCAGGATGTTTCACCTGGCGCTCGAGTGCTTGCTTAAGGCGATCGATACACTGCATGTAAGGTTCGTGGGGTTCTTGGATTATGGTAGTAAAAGTCTTCTGGGGCTTCTGTAAATCTGAGACCTTAAGGAGCACCTTCCTGGCCTCTTCCCTGAGTGCATCCAAGGCTTCCCTAGGACAATCTCGGGCTTGTGCCAGAGGCTCCGTATGAGCTCCGGTCCCTGTTAAGTGATCGATAGTAAGCACCGCCAAAGCAGCATTATTATGTCCCACATAGGTCAGCAGGAGGGCTTGCAAGCCTTTTTTCCATTCCGTCTCCCACAGCGAATATCGTGTAGGAGTAAGTAACAATTGTGCCAGGGATTTTAAATCATGTGGTGTCATAACATATGCATTAAAAACAGAAAACAGTAAGCTGGCGAAACAGGGAGAGCTTAGCCCGTACTCTGTCACGGTGCGTCTGAGTTCTTTGATTACTGGGAAGGATAACAACTCCCATTGGGGGTTCCTTTTTCCTTGCCCTTGATACAAAACAGAGGCTACAATCTTCTCTGCTATCTCCAGTTCCCCCTCCTTTAAAGGGGGGAGGAACTGCCTCCAAATAGAAGCCCATACCCCATGTGGGTCAAGGGGGATAAAGATCAGGCTCAGTTTCAGGATCAATTGCCCCAGGGTGAGAAGGATCTCCAGGCTTGTCCTCACTGTCATCAGGACAATACCCTGCGGCAAAAGCTCCAACAGACCAGGAGGCGGGTTTATTTTTACTAGAGGAGAGGTTTCCTTTCCCAGATGTCTCAGAGTCTGACGAGGAAGGAGCAATGGAGGAATCATCTGTAGGCAAAGGGGGGCCGCCTTCCTGAGCTGTAATAGCCTCAAAAGCTAGCCTCCAGGTGGGGAGCATACGCGTGGCACCGTTATTCCCTTTGGTGGCAGCATGCCACAGTTTCACCCCCACATTATCCCACAGTTCTCCGGTGAAAACTGTCGGAGGGGTAACCCTCAGAATCTTCACCTCCTTTCATTTAAGGATGACCTTCAGATCATGAGGAGGCACAGATTTTGCATGTTTGTTTAGTAATTTGGTCATCAACTCAAATATGTCTCTTTCCTGGGCAGACATTCCGTGCCCCATGTGCCCCCTCAGTTCACCTCCTTCCCTCGGAGGGATTCGTTGCTGGCCAGCTCCTGCTTTCTTAACAGCAGCACTTCTGAGTTCTGTGGGGTTCGTCATCGACTGCACAACTTAGGCGAGTCCTCACTCCATCATATCAGGGTCACCATTTGATGACAATTGAGAGACAGGACACAGCTTGATGCAAGCAGAAGTCAATTTTTTAAAACACAGCAGCCTTATATACTCTTGCCATTTCTATGATTCCTTAAACAAAAACTTTCTACTACCCAGAAAACGGGCTTAAATTGTTACCTTTCCTAGCAACATTATATAACACAATCTTACTACAGTCTTGCATGACTTCCTTAAAACAAAGCACTTGTACATCTCTTTGTTCTTCCTTCTACGTTCTTGTTTGTTCCCAGGGCTTCTGACCCACCAGGGTCAGAATGTCCATATTACTTATCAGCTCTGCTGTACTTTGAGCTCTGCTGCCCAACCGTTCCCCTTCACAGACAATTTGGAAACACTTTGAAGATGCAAAGATGTTAGCCAACAGGATGAATCTTCCTGTCACTGTGTAAAAACACAACTTCAGGTGCATCAATCCTGAAGGAGAGATCAACCAGCAAATAACCTCAGGCTGCATTATCCTAGTTTTTTGGGGGGGCAGGGGAGGTGTTTGTGAGTATCTTTTCTGAACTTCTGGAAACTTTTGTTCCCCAGGCACTATACTGGATCTCAAGGATGCTGAAAACACTTTTTCTCCTGTTTCTTCCTTGGCTCTCCCCAGAAGCCCAGCACTTGACTTTCTTGCATGCTTGCTAATTTGTAGTATGATAAAGCAGGTAATCAATTGGCTTTGAAAATGACCCTCTCTTTTGCCATTTCTGGTCCTCGGTGACTCTTGAGTCCATTTAACTGCACAAACCACCCACAGACTTTGGAGAGATCACACAAGCATTGGATCTGGCACAGGGTGGGTGATTTGAGCAAGGAATTGAGATCAGGACCTTTCTCTGGTAACTTCCAGCAGTTATATTAAGTCAGGCTCTCCTATGTAGCCTCATCTTCAGTTGCATGAAGCTGATGATATAGCAGGAAATTAGCCTTTGTTGAGGGAAGGGGCAGTGTCCCTTTTGGCAGAATTATGGACTGATGCCAAATTGGAGGAGATGTGTCACCAAGGTGCGGGTTATGCTTTGGGACAGGTAGTGTTGATTCATTGAGTCTTAATAATAAAAGTAACTTGTTGAGAACAGCCAGAGCTGAACAGAGGGGACAGATTTGAGGTGTTTTTTCATTCTTTTTGTAAAAGGTCAGGAAAGGAAAATTTTGCTTAAGTATACATAGGAGAATTCTTTCCTGTTTCAAGAGAAGAGTTTTAATTTTAAGTCTCAGTTCAAAAAAGCAATAGAGAGCCTTCCATCTTCTTATGGGACTGACTCATACTGAGGACTGTGAGGTCTCTTCTAAGATCTTGTATGCTGAAATCATACACTGCAATTTCTTGTACAGCACTAGTTTCTCTGTGTTTCTGCATCTAACTAGTCCTCAGCCTAGTGTTTTTCAGGGTTGTAGAGGTGTCTGGGATTAGACCACTGGCTGTTCACTTCAGTGTTTCTATGACGTGGTGTTCACTGTACATTCAATGGAATATACTCCTGTGATCCCTTTATTTTTTTGTATCCAGATCAAGAAGAATTAAATGCACAATAGGAAGTGTTTTACTATGCAGTTATTCAGACACTTCCTTCAAAGAGACGCAGTAAATATAGGCTGAAATAAGTCTGGCTATCCTTTATTTTCTTAACCTTCTACGCATTTTTGTTGAAAGGTAGAATACTTTGGCCGCACAGTGAGGTAAACTGATAAAAACTGAAATATGAGCTGTATTGATCAGTGAATTGGCTCCAAAACGTAGCTTCAGTGCTGTTTCTTCATTAAAATAATTAATGTTTTTTTCAATTCTGTGAACAGTGCATTCTTCAGCCTTTTGTTTTTGGTTTTTTTTTTTTACATGCTTTTATCCCTCTTCCACCAGAACGGAGTCATGTCTGGACTCATGCAAATGCTGCTTCTGAAGGTTTCTGCTCACATCACAGAACAGCTGGGAATGGCCCCAGGAGGAGAATTCAGGGAGGCTTTCAAAGAGGTGCGAACTTGAAATGGCTTTTCTGCAGTCAGATTACTGGCCTTTTGCTTCTAGAGTTGAACTCAATAAAACCATTTTGTTACCGCCTAGAAAGGAGCACTCTGGCCATACCTCTGCTGAAGCCCATGAAGTAGTAAAAATCATTTTCGATGTCAAAATGTACCTTAAGGTACAAAGATCTGAAGACATGAGTGGTATGAAAGCAATTCCAAAAAGGCTTCAAATGATAAGGGTTTTTCCTGATGATATTTCTGAAGACATTTGTTTTCATTAATAATTTAGTTTCATTTAAACAATTGTTTTTGACTTCTGAATACTGATCTTGGTCCCAGTCCTGACTGTTGGTCATGTCAGGATTTCAGCTGTGAAAACCAGCTCTAAAGGATTAATGAGATCTGACACATTCTATTCATCTAGAAAAATTGGGGAAGTGAAATATCTGACGGGTCTGTTTGTTCTATATGGTCTTTTAACATCACCTTTAGTACTACTGCCAGTAGTGATACCTGGAACTAAATAGTAGCTGTGTATCACACTACTCTTTTTTTTTTTTTTTCTGGGAATACTGGGACACTATTTTCTGTGCATGTATCCATCTTGCAGAATGTATCTTCCTATTTTTAGGTAAATTATATTGTAATAAGGAAATCTGAGAGAACATTGCTGATAAAGAATCTGGAATAATTTGGTGTCTTTATCCATAATAGAAAGAAAACTTCTTCAAGGTGTATTTTCTTGAGCATTCCAGACCAGAATGAAATGTTTTAAGCATTTCCCATTTTAATTGGGAAAAAAAAAATTAGCTCTGTTGTATTCTAAAGTGATTGCTGGAAATTTTTAAACAACTATGCATAGAAAAGAATTTTCTAGAAATTTGTCAGTGTGAGCTACAGCCAAGTTTCAGCTCACATTACCGCAGGTTATCTGGCATCACTTATTGTCTCATGAGCTCCTTCTTTAATATGTTTTACCATGGCCCACTGGAAGGTTAATGATCCTGACAAATCCTAGGTGAAAGCAAAATGATGGCAGTTGTTTCACCTCGGACTTTATTCAGACTCAGATAGATATTGAGCTCCATTGTCATCTTATGTAGTAATAATCAGAAGCTTTCTGCTTCAGTAGAAGTAACCTCAAAGGTGTGGCACTACAATTTAATGGTTTTTACTGTAATACTTACTACACTGTGTGTTTTGATCAATTCCTTTATGAAGTAATGTAGTAGTATTTTGTAAATTTTATTTACTGCAAAGCCAAAATATTTTATGTTGAAGTGTGACACTACTTGCTCTTTTTTAAGATAGATACTTTGTATGACACAGTAAATCCTTAATGTTTGTTAATAAGAATGTGCTGTGCTGCAGTATGAAATGTTGACTAGTTATTTGTATCTTCTCTTTTAGGCCAGTAAAGTACCTTTCTGTAAATTCCACCTCGGTGACCGACCCATCCCTGTTACATTTAAGAGAGCAATTGCTGCGCTTTCCTTCTGGCAAAAAGTCAAGCTTGCCTGGGGCCTTTGCTTCTTATCTGACCCCATCAGGTATGAATAAGCACACCATATGTTTTATGTTTGAGGTTTATTATTTAGTTCTTGAGTTTGACTTTATTATGAGGGTACCTAGCCTGGTGCAATGGAATTTGAAGTTAGTGAGAAGGATGAGTATACAAACTACCTTGCAATAATACGTATTTTTGAAGTGAAAGCTGTCTTTCTCGTCTTGTGTCAGCTCTTCCTTTAATTGTCTTTCAGTGCATTACTTCCAGGTGAAGTGTAAAATTAGGTGCTGGAGAATTCCTAGTATACTTATAAACAATTTCTTTAAATTATTATTATTTTTATGCTGAGAATAAAATCTTTCCCACCAATGTGTGTAGATATTGTAAATAAAAGCGAGTAAAGGCCTCAGTACAATAATTTGTATGTCCTTAAGAGTTCCACAGGTCTTAGGCTTTCTGTGCTAATTCACATCAGAATCAGGGTAGCTTGAGAACTAAATCTGCTGTCTGAGCTGATTTTTGGAACAAGAGAAAACTTCAAGAGTCCACGTTGTCCAGAGACTTCAAATGATGACTGCCTTTATAAAGGTGCACTGTTAAGAGGTCTTGCCTTTTGTTACTGTTCCTTGGACAGCAGTTCTTGGTTTCCCCTGCCTTACAGAGACATCCCTGTGCCAAGTTTGTGTGCTCTTTGCACAAGTAGATGTGTGATAACTTTCATGAACTGGCTGAGAACATGTGCGCAGTTACTCTCCTAAATTCAGTCTCCGCCTACCAGACTTGCAGTGGTGTTAGAAGTGCCAGAAATGGATTCCCTGTGCACTTGGCCCCTGAATTTCAGTGCTTCTGTCATAGCCTGTGGCTGGAACTCTGCAGCTCATGCGGTGACATGTGGCATTTTTACAGGCTTTTAAAATAAAGCCAGGGCTGAAAAACCATAGTTGTGTTGATCAAACCTTATGTTTTGCAGTTTTAACATTTACTTAATTGTAATTTCCTGTAAATACTTGATGTTACATTGATCTGTAAAATGAGCTTGACCATCTTTTAAGCCATTAACTATAGTTCATGCACCAAGTAAGTTTTCTTACTACTACTTGTCTAATACCAGCATGAGACAATTTTCAGGCTTTTGGGAGACATCGAAGGATATCTTTCTGTGCGTTTTCTCCCATTTTTTATCCATCCTAAGAACACTGTGTTTTTCAACTGCAATATTAATGTTATTACAGTAAATTCATGCCACCTTCCTGCTGAAGCCTGGCAATAACATTTCAGTTATTGTTGTACAATTGGTTTTTAAACATAACATGTGGATAGAGGTTGAAAACAAAAGGTATTTATTTCAGGAAGTTATTGGGTGGAGAGGGACTATTGTGCATCCAGCCATCAACATGGGATTCCATGGAAAATGGAGTAATACTTCAACATCAAAATTGACAGTCTGTTGATATTTCTGGGTCTGTTGAAAGCTAGCATTTCTCCTTTCAGTTGCCCTGCTGATGTCTGTAGTGTCCTTTTCATCTTGGAAATTAAAGGAAGCCTGTTTGACATCATTCTTTAGTAGACAGTGATGTCAAACCAGATAATTTCATTGCTGCAAGCTATGACCCACAACTAGGGGTGCTAACAGAAGGGTTTATAGTACGTATGGAAAGAGTAAAAGCTCTTTATATTTACTTCTGCAGTTCTTATTTTTTCATTTCCTGCCCATTTGCTATTCTTGTGTTCTGGGAATTGGTTTGTAACTTTGACTTCTCTGCTGAAGACCTGTGATTGACACTAGGACACTACAGATCTCTTTCCATGCCCTCAGACTGTGCCTTACAGTGTGCCTTTTTTGTTCCTTAAGTAAAGTCTCGGTGTGTTCAGTGACCAGATCTGCTTCCTTGGAAGAGCTCTGTGTAGGCTCTTCTAAGCTTATTAGTACGCACTGAAAGTGGGGTACCATGGTAACTGTTGCCTTTGAAGCCCTAGTGGTTTTGCTGAGGTGAGTTGTCAGCTTTTAAAGTGGGAAGGGAGAAAATCCAGTTGAGCTGGAAAAAGGCAAGTGACCTCTTTTCTTTCTGTTTCCTTCACTGTAGAGGCACTGTTAGGTATCAAGTTTTACAGGTTTATGGAGATTATTTTCCTTCTGGAGAGGAAAACTGGGGGAGGAGAACTGTAGACTGTGTTTAGGTGGATAATGTGTGTAACACCCAATTGTTTTTATTCATTGGTTCGTCTGTGTTGACCTTTAAAAGTGTAACAGATACTGAGAAAACTTACCTTTCTTTCAGTAAAGATGATGTGGAGAAATGCAAACAGAAGGATTTACTGGAACAGATGATGGCAGAAATGATTGGAGAATTCCCTGATCTTCATCGAACGATTGTCTCCGAACGAGATGTTTACTTGACCTACATGCTAAAGCAAGCAGCAAAGCAGATAGAACTACCTCGAGCTTCAGAAAGTAATTTTTTTAAAGCAGAGATTATAACCAGCAAGGTGTTGTTTGTGTACTGGTCCAAAGTTCAGTTCTCAGGAAACCTGGGATGTTCTGTTCACGAATGCCACATTTCACATAAGATACAATGCTTAAAAAATTAAAAAGGGGTATTACTCTTCTGTTGAAACCACCTAGAGCAGTAGACTCTAAGTTATATTTCCATTCTCATTGTTCTATTTAAAACTGGAAAGTATTAATTAGCCAGACAACTGTTTCAAAAGGCAGGGATCCGGTATGACAGCACAGCATGGGACAGTTGTCTATCTCAGTTGCCCCATTATTTCACCAAATTAATTGTTGTCACTGGCTGCTGAGGGACTCATTTCTTGATAAGTTGATTCTCGAATTTCAGTACTCTTCATAGGGTTTTTTTTAAATTATAAATTGGGCTGCTAGGAACTTTGATGATCTGGCAGTAATAATCATATGTCACTCTGCTGTTTCAGCAAGGTATAGGCATACAGAAAAGTTGTATTTCTCTAATCTTTGGAAGTATCTTGCTGGCATATGTGATCTGCATGCCCTTCCTATAGATAAGCATACTGAGGTATGTTACCTCTCAATATCTTAAAGATAGTGTTTGTCATCACTTTAGTGCAGAACTTCTGTTCCAGATGCAGTTCAGATTTAGAGCAACCCTAGAACAGACCGAGAAAAGGAAAATAAAAAAAACCCAATTTGATGTATGTATATATATATAATAGTTCTGGTGTTTTCAATACAGTTTTGTTCTATATTTGGGTTGGGCGGCTCTTCACATTTTTACTTTTTTTCTGGAAAAATCAAGGGTGGATATTTAAAGCACCCTTTAAAGCAAGATTTAAAGCAAGATAGTGGAACTTGTATTTTATATTCATGTATTATGTAGAATTCTCCCCATAGGAAAGCAGCCTGATTATTATTACTTAGAAAGTGTTTTGTGAATTATTTTTGTTGTGGCATCGTGCTGTATTTTTCATTAGGGAGAACTTCCAGGAACCATATTTTGGGTGTTGTGAAATTTGAATGGTAGATAGCAGGTGAGGGTGAGAGCTGGCACATATTGCATCGGTCTGATGGTAGCTGGCTAACTGCTGCATGTCACTGGCCTGGGTTTACTGTTGCTGAGGCCAGGTCTCTAGCAGTGAATTTCACAGGGACAATCCACAGGTGTGGTCTCAAGCGTTGTTCTCCAAGCGTTGTGAGCCCAAATCTTGTCACACTGTGTGCCAGGTGCCACTGTCCAAAGTGGCGGAGAAAGTTCTCTGTTCAGGAGACAGCAAAGACCAGGGGTGTTCCTCATAAGCAGCACAGTAACATGACCTACACAGAGAAGGAAAGAAATTAATTTAGTTTGCATCTGCTGAGCCTTTCACCCTTATGAATATGAACACTGGCCAGGTCTGTGTATGAAATAAATGATTCCTGAAAATCCAGAAATTCTACTGACTTTATCAGACTTTCAATGGAAGAGGCAGTAGGTGACGTGAGTATATAACAACAGGGTTTCAAGATCTGTTAGTAAAAGCCCCTGTCTCTTGGAAAAATCAATTTTGTAATCTCACACATTGCCTATTTATTTATAGCTTGAAATTAGTTCTTTTACAGATACGTCCCTTTCTCTCCATCTCTCTTTCTCAGATGAACCTAGAAAATATATCCCAGCTGTTGTAGTTGGTGTTGTTGGAATGGGTCATGTACCTGGAATTGAAAAGAACTGGAATTCTGACTTAAAGATCCAGGAAATAATGAGGTAACAGTTTTCTTTTCCTGCATGTTGACATAACAGCTTCTCTTGCTAAAAACCAAGAGTTTCTTTGGAGTCTTTCTGGTTGTTTGTCACAGCTTGAAGAAGGATCTCTACTGTCATTCCTGCCCTGTCAGCCTACTGACTTGCTGTGCAGTATTTGCAGATTATGCTTACAGCAAAAAAAAAAAGAAAGTATCAAAGGAAAAAAGTAAATAGTTGAATATGGAGGGAAGTAGAGATGAGAATAGGCCCTTGTCTAGAAAGAAAATTAATTGGTCCTCATTTAAGTCTTCTGAAATGAAAATTCAAATGAGGGCTGTAGAAGATGGTGAAAACAGAACAAGGCTTTTAGTCTAACCTAGGTAAATATAAATAATTGGATTTAAAGCTTTTGTTTTGTCAGGACACTGCTGACTCTGGCAACCTTAGTGTCACAGCCTATTTTTTTTGTTGTAGCCTATTTTTAACTGTATATGTAAGTAATGACTTATTTTAATGTGCATACTTAACTAATTATGAGCTGGTTTAAGCCATGTATCTGGCAAACTCTTGCTTCAAAGTAAAATATGTATTAAAATATATGTATGTGCTTTGTAAAAGAAAGAATTGAAGAACCAAAGCGTTCAGACTCTGTGTATCCCATAAAGCCACAAAGGTCAGGACTTTAGAAATACTGGAGAGATTATAATACAACCTGGTAGTATTGGTCTGGGGTGCTTTAGGATTATAGAGTCTTTCAAATATTGACACTTTCCTTATCACATCTATTTATTGTATTTATGTAACCACCTCACCCATCTCTTCAGAAGCTATGAAAACCAGAAAAGACTGATATCCACATAAATGGTATATGTAGACATCTAAAATATGATTTAGGGAGACTTTTGGTGTCTGGATTCAAGAATGCAAAGTACAGAAGCTCTGCCTAGCCATTTATAATTATCTTTCAAGGCTAAGCCTCACGTGGAGTCACAAACTAGATGTCCATATTCCTGTGCACCCTTGCAAGTAACCTGTACAACGAGGTTGTCCCAATCCATGTAGCTGTGTGGTGGATGTTGGTTGCATCATTGTCAGCACAGAACTGAACAGCCCAAAGACCAATTGCATGTCTTCCAAGTCTGCATAGCATAGAAGGTCTTTTTTGTCAAAGTTTAGGCTCTGACTTGATTGTCTTTACCACGCCAGTGCCATAGCTGAGCAGAAGAGCTACTAGTGTCTTTCACAAGACATTAATATTGCATTAACCTGATTTTCTGGAATAATATGAAGCAAATGACATTCATAAGAGTGCTGTATTTGCAACTCATTTTTCTTTAAACTTTTTTGCTCCTCATGCAGTTGAACTGCAGTTGCAGAGCAAAGTTAGGGCTTTCTTTTGTTTTAAGACTTTCTCAGGTATTTAGTTAAATTTTAGAAGTTGCAACGTGAACTTGAAAATTGTCTGGATAGAAACATATATATGTATATTTCTAATTTTTTTCCAATTTTAAAGTTCATGCATTGAACCTGACTCCAAGCAGACCTTACTGTCTGTCACAGAATATTTTGAGTTGCAAGGGATGTACAAGGATCATAGAGTCCAATTCTTAAGTGAATGGCCCATACAGGGATTGAACCCCTGACCTTGGCATTAATAGCACCATACTCTGACCAGCTATTATTAATTGATTTTTTAAAATTGTGGTGAGGGATTAGAATTGAGAGAGTAGGTAGAGAAGCATATAAGAACATGTAAAGAGGTGCCTTCACACCATTCTTGGTTCAATACATATGCTTTTTTAAAACTCGCCTGTATCTTGCTGTAATGTGGAAAATCTTGCCAGTGATAACTTTTCCCTAGTTTGAGCACATGGATCTAAACTCAGTCTAGTTGTATCCTAATCTCAGCACATCTAAGAGAGCACTCAGTGTTCTTACACTATTGTAATTGATTACTTCTGAATACATTAGAAATTTTTTCTGGATATAAAGAAATGATAACCTGAGGCTTCTTTGAAACAATATATGGAAACTTCTGAGTCACCTGTGAGGGGATTATAAGTTGTTGTGGAAGTCAGCTTTATTGGGAAGGTAATATTATCTGTTTGCTTCATACGCCAACAGTGAGGCTGCTTGAAGGTGGGGGGGTAGACCTGGTGTGCCTATTGTCCTCTGCCTTCCTGGTTCCAGGTGGCCAGTGCAGAGACTTCCAAGCAGGTCTGTGAAAATCTCAATATTCACTCTTAGTATTCTTCAAGAACTCTGGATATTGACTTAATTATTTTGGTAGGGTGATAGACAAGTCAAGGTTCCTAGTCATTTAGAAGAAAAGCCGTAAGTAGAAAAGGCTTTGTTAGCATTTGTTAATTTTTATTGTTATTTAATTTATATGTAGCCCTTGAACATGAAAGAATACGTTGTTCATTCATGATGCATTTGTTACCTGAAAATTTCCCTCACTATAAAGAGGAAGGGGAGAAAAGATCCTTTTTTTTTTTTTTTAAATTGGAAAATGTCTGCTGTTTTCAGGTACACAAATATTAATATTGCTTTCTGTCTTTTGTTTCAGTGTGCCTCCTCCATCAGCTTCAAGTAAGATTTTCAAATTCGTTTTAAAAGCGACAGTTTTTGGACTGCTGGGATATGGCTGCTACCGAATAGGTCACAGGACAGTTCAGTTTGTTCTCTCAATGCCAGCAACACAGAGCTATCTTCAGAGGCTGACAGAGGTGCCTCAGCATTGAACATCGACTGGAGGCTCTGTGTGAAGAAGGTGGCTGAAGAAAGGGTGATGGAGGCAACATGTGAACTGGACTGAAGGATGAGGATTCTAGTCAGAGTTAATTGATGCTGAGCAACACTCAATCACTATATAATAAAAGATTTGATACTGAAGTTACACCAGCTATGATCTAATTAATAGTTTTGATTCTTGGTAGGTGTGTTGCATGAAACCAGATGATTCCAGATTGAGGTAAAAGAAATGTGTATACATATATATATATATATATATATGCATACTATATATGTATACTATATGTATGCATTATATTTTTTTTATATATATATATATATATGATGATGATGATGATGTAGTACAGGCAGCTTAAAGAGTGTGTGTTCATGGCTCCTTTTCCAGAGGAAAGAACTACACAAAGTAATCTAATCAGCTGCATCTCCTCTGAAGTTCAGGGACACTTGAGTGATTCTTTGCTTTTTTTCTTAGGTATAATAATACCAAGAGGTTGTTTCTGGTGCCAGACACTTTTACACATAATTTGAAAGGACATCTTCTCAATGTGTGTTTTATACCTAAAACATTTAGGCTTTTTTTAAACTTAAGAGCTTTCCAGAAATTTCAGAATTGTACAGGCTGTCATATGTACATGGCTCAAATTTTTTACAAGCCTTACTGAAGAACAGGAATGTTGCCTTTAGATTGCATCCCTTGTTACCACCACCAGTTGAATTGTCTTTCTCCTGCATAGAGAAGGTATAGCCACCCCATCAGAATGCAATGTGGTTTGTGTCAGATGTTTACAGGACACTCTGTTCCTTTAGATTAGCTTATTTAAACGGTATTATTTAGCCAAATCCTGCTGGTTTCAGTATTGTAAATTTAAGAGACTAGAACTACTGTACAATTTACGTTTGTTTCTCAGACCTTTCATATTTGGCATAAAAAGCCTGGAATTAACCTGCCCCTTGTTTTTTGCTACATGAGAATACCTTATTTATCAGTGTAATTTCTCGGTGGATGAATATTTTAATCTATTTAATAGGAAAGCAGTGTTCAATTTAGTTTTTCAACCAACTGTAGCATATTATTTGGATTACCTGCTATTTATACATAGAATTATGGGTACTACAGGCTGCTGTTATTTTCTTTTTTAATTACCCAGAACAGTCATCCATCATCAATCTATTTCTTTCTTTTTTTTTCTTTTTCTTTTAATCCTAGGTTCATATTTCATTGGAGTTTTTTGGTACCTTCCCTTTATAAGGATTGTCAGTGATTGTAAAATGCCCTTGGCAATCAGCTAGTCCTAGTTCAACAACACAGATAACATTGTCATATCAAAGTTAACCTGATGTATTTGAATGAAAGAGTCCCATTTGCTCTGCAGGCTCATATACAGTTGCTTATTGCTTAAAGTGAGGTTTTTAGCTTTATTAATTTCTTTGAGAGTGAAAGATGGGAACCACTGTGTGAGGCAGGAGGAGAAAAAGGTGATGTTGTGTTTTGTGTTTCTTTGCGTTTTTTCAGTTGGTTCAATAAAATCTAGAAACCACTTTTAATAGGGCGTATTTCCAAAGCCTTGTGTTGGAAATGGTCCCATACAGCCTTTTGTTTGCTGAAAGCATGTACATGTATCTTCTGTAGAGCATAGTCTTTTTCGAGCTTTTAAAATTAGGGGTCTGATGCTCCTCTCTGTCATAGCTTTGACTTTGCTGGGAGCTGGTCTGTCCATGCAACCTGATGCTTTTCTGCCTTGCACTTTGAAAATTTTATGAGTTCCAGTGCAGCAAATTATTCAAGTGCATGTTTACCTTTAAATTTACTGAATCCAACCCTATTCTGCAGAGCTCTTAAGATGATGCTAGGTGCTTTTATGGGTCTGGGCCTTACAGGTGTCCAGGGAATAAACCTTAGCAAATGAGAATGACAGCAATTCATGCTTCTAGGACACAAAGTGTAAATGATAATACAGAAGACAGTGGGGCAGGTCTTTTTATTTTCTATTTATCAGTGCTTGAGAAACTGCCAACCATCTCTAGCAAAAGGAAAAGCAGCATTTGTAAACAATTTATAGAAGAGTAGAGTGACTGCCTGAATTTCGATTCCTGTTTTTTAAAAATGTTTAATGTGTTGTTTACAATTAAGCAGTCCTGTTTGAATAATTCTATTACATTTTATGTACATTTTTTAAAGATGAAAGCAAAAGCTTAAGCTCACTCTTCTCCTGGTTTTACTGACATACCAAAATGTTGTTCTGTTGGTTGTTTTCTTGAGAACATTTAGCTGGTAGAGTTAAATATATGGATATTTTGCTTTAAGTTATCTACAGAATTTTAAAGTATCTGCAGATATTTTAAAAGCTCTGTAGATCTTTGATATCTGTGCTCAGGTAATTTTACACAAAGGAAAACAAATCTAAGGTAAATTTTAGATAGGAGCCTTAATCTTGGGTGGGACTAATGCTATATGATTGTCATGGAGCATTCTTGCAGACGTAATGTTTTATGCTTTTTATCCAAAAGTGATTACCATCTAAGGTGTCCATTCATTATTCAGTTATTCTGTTCAGTCAGTACCTTGAGTCTATTGTTTTAATCTTTTTTTTTTTTTTTTTTTTAAACGAAGCATATCAGCAGATTCTTCAGGGAACCTGTTTGTGGATGGAGAATTTGCAATTTATCTTCCCACTGTTGCAAATTGGCAGATCATAGGCATGCACTGTTTACTCAGTGGCACTGTAAAGTGATGAATTTGCAGAACTAGCAATTCTAGGAATCCATATACAAATTCTTGATGTTGTATATTCAACGTTGTACTGTTTATATAACATAATCAGTGTTTTAGCTCCATTCTTTTCTGTTCTAGTCAGTCCTTTCAGTGTTACCAGCATCCTGTAAAATTTAAGTATATATTGAATTGTCCCAGCCCCACCTCAACCTTATGAAGCCATATTGTATTTTTTTTTGTGACATGTACATCTGTTTTATGCATTTGTACATGTGATGTAAATTTGAAGTATTTTTAACAATGTGTGCCTTTACTCTAAAGTGATTTAAAGTAAACAGCAGTATGTTCTATTATATAAAAATAAAATATTTTAACCACCATTTCTGTCAGAGGCATTTATTTTCCTAATTAACTAGTATTTTTATTGAGAACAAACACTGGTTAGCTAGATCTAGTACAGGATAATTCCACCATCTAACACATTTTCCTGGAGGACATTAGTTGAACTAAATACCTCCTGCTGAGGGGTATCTGAGGGTGATTCTGAAGCAGGGAAACCAGTTTCTCTACCTACCATGTGTAATTGGTAAAGAGGAAAAGGATGAGTTTCCCTGTCCTACTGAGCACACAGGGAGACTGTCTGCTCAACGTGAGTAGAGTCCAGGGTTAGGCGTGGTGAGTTGATTTTGTTGTTGCTTTTCTTTTAATGTCTCCAGTGCTCAGTCTTGCAAGGAGCTGACAGCCTTAGTCCCAGTCCAGCAAAGCGCTCCAGCATTTGCTTAACATCAGGCACAGTCGTTTGTGCCTAAAGTGCAGTCCTCCATGTGGGAAATAAAGACCCTTTAAGTGCAGAAGATGTTGAATGAGTGGCAAAGAGCTTAATCTTTCAAATTGACACAGGTAAATCAATATGACCGTTACTTTAAAAAAAAGTATTAATACAAAGAGCCTGTATTCATACTTAAAGTAACTATATATGATAAGCTGTATTCCATACAGATAATGTACCATCTGTTTGTACCCTTTGTCAATCAGTGGTCCATCTTTTTTGACTGTGTGTAAAGCAAAGTGCAGCCCATTTTTCCTTGATCAGGCGAAGTTCCCTCCAGTTGCAATTGGAGCTGTGGCTGACAAGGATTGCTGGGTAAACCATTTTGATGTAAGAAGAAACTGAGCACTGTAGTAGTCCAGTAGTGTCCCTGGGAGTGGCAGAGGACGCTGCACAACAACTCGGCTCTGGAGCAGTGCTCGGTCAGGCAGCCTCAGGTGGTACCAGCAGCTGCCTGCTTTGGGAGTGTATCGTTCACCCGCATTACGCTGCACACTGCTGGCCCACGTCATGTTTGAGGTGTCTTTTCTATACCAAAAACTGAACAAAATTTAAAAATTGACTTTTTGAGGTGGACTAAAATGTCTGGGTTTCCACGGAAGCTTTTTCGTGTGTATTGCAAAACATCTAAAAAACAGAAATATATCAAGTTACTTCAAAGTGCCAGGCAGTGGGAACTACACATGAAAAAGAAACGGCACATTATCACTTGTGTAACTCTAAGATACTCATGTATGTATTTCCCTGTTTCTAAAACAGAAATAAACTTTAATTTTAGACTTGAGTGTTTTAAGGCTGATATTTTTGTAAGAGGTGGGAGCTCTTAAGTATTGGCAGGAGAAGGGTCACTCCTGTGGCTCTGACTGATGGACAGACTTCAGTGGGGTGCTGGGCCCATGCTGTGGAAATGCACCTGGAAGACATCAAGCACAGGACAAAAGTAGCTCCAAAGATACAGAGCTGAAAGCAGGCTACTGACTCTTCAGGTGAAAAAATGCACCAGCTGTGTATATCCTCACGCCAGCAGGTCTTGTGTGTCCATGTGTATGTGAGGAGACCAGGAACAGCTGAAGCAGCTGTCCTGTCCAGCCGGTCCCAGCTGAAGAAGCTGGCTGGGGGTTGTCTAATTATCCCCTCCCTTGTCGCTTGCCTTGTGCCCGCTGCAGAGTGGAGTTTTCTATAATCCAGGGAGGCACCAGCAGCAAAGATGGGGCTCCCCTTACCATCACTCCCACTAGAGAAAAGGCTGGGGCTGGGGGAAGGTGTGTGCTCTTTTCCGTCACAAGGCCTTGTCCTTTGAGCCCTGTCACCTGGCCTGGCTCTGGCTCCTCCTTGATAGCTCCTTGATGGGGGCGACCGTACTGACAAAGTGAGCAAACACTTGCTTTTGGTTGTTGGATGTTCTGTCTGTCGGTTTGTGAAGTACTACAAGGAAAAGCTACTTTCACACTTGCCTTATCCAAGATACTTGCTACTTGTGTATCATGACTAATGCATGAGGGCAAGTGGGAGGGATCAGACCTAAGAAAAAAAAAGAGAAAATAATTTATCCCAGCTAGGTGACATTCTTGCAGTGGTAAAATGTTAGAATGTCCCTGATTGTGGCTACAGAGATAATCTACAAACTGGACAAAGTAACGAAAAAATATATTTGATTAGACTGGGCTGGTTATTAACGTGATGTGTCTCTGCAGCAACTAAACTGCACATCCGCTTTCTCCAGGGTGAGCAGGAGTGTTCTGTCCCTGGAGCTGTGTGTGGGCAAGCCTGGCAAGGTCGCTCAGGGCTTTAAGTTCGTGCAAGTGCAACAGGGTTCTGGGTGTGCACCACCTGCCACTGGGCAGCTCCTCTCCCCCTCCCAGCTGCCATGCCCATGTTGTCCCTTACCTTATGGTCACACTCCAGTTCTTTAGAGCTGAGACTCACTGTTGAGTTTAGCTGGAAAGCACAAGTAATAATAATAATTTAGTGCCACCTACTGTCTGCAGATGGTTTACCTACTATGTCCGGGTTTAAGTGGAGGCATCCACGGGACCCTTCAGAGAAGGTAAGCGTGCATACCTTGGAGAGGTTTGGTCTTGAATCACCAATGTGCAATTAATTGAACCAACACAAACCAGGAGCATTTTGAATAAGTACTGACTTGTGGCATACATTCGTTTATCTTTTTTTTTGTTGTGGGTGCAGCGCCCCCGCGCCCTGCTGGCGGCTGCCGCCGGCCGCCCCTCGCGATGCCTTCGGGCTGAGCCGCCCCGCCCGGGGCCAAGCCTGATCCTCCCGGTCCCAGCCTGCCGCCCGCCCCGCCGGGCCAGGCCGCGCTCCCCATGGGTGTCCCCATGGGTGTCCCCGTGGGCGGGACTCGCCGCGGCACCGCCCCCGGCCCGGGCGCATGGACGCGGTGCTGNGACAACCTGGCGCTGCGCTCGCTGCCCGTGGACGCCTCGGAGGAGGACGGCCCGCGGACCGTGCCCGGCGCCTGCTTCGCTCGGGTGCGGCCCAGCCCGGTGCAGAACCCGCGGCTCGTGGCCATGTCGCTGCCGGCGCTGGCGCTGCTGGGGCTGGAGGCGCCCGCGGCCGACGCGGCGGCGGTGGAGGCCGAGGCCGCGCTGTTCTTCAGCGGGAACCGCGTGCCGGAGGGCGCGGAGCCCGCGGCGCACTGCTACTGCGGCCACCAGTTCGGCAGCTTCGCGGGGCAGCTGGGCGACGGCGCCGCCATGTACCTGGGCGAGGTGCTGGGCCCGGGGGGCGAGCGCTGGGAGATCCAGCTCAAAGGCGCCGGCGTCACCCCCTTTTCCCGGTAAGGCCCGGGCGGGACGGGGCCGGAACAGCGGGCGGGGAGGACGGGGGCGGGCTGGCCGGCCCCCAGATCGCGTTAGCGAGGGGCCGGTGCCGTGCTCAGGATCATTCGCTGAGGCAAAGGTCATCTCTTAAGCCCTCGTGGTTGGTTGTTTTTTGTTTAACTTTGTCAGCAGCGAGTGTAATGCTTACATGCCAGGTCAGGAGGTGGCAAAATTTTCCGCTGGAAGACAAGAGTGTAACTGCATCTCGTTCATGCGGCACGTTGCTCCTGTCCCTGGTTATCCTCCTGTGCGAGTTTTCCCCTTTGGGAGGATGCACACCATAATGACAGTGGGGACAGCAGCGTGTAATTGCTGCCCTGTGGCCCACACAGATGGTATTTAAATGTGCACGTTTGGTTGTGCTGCTGGTTCTTCTCCTCTCTCATCCCAGCTGTTGGAGGGAATAGTGGAAAAGTCTCCAAAATGGCATACTGACCAAATCCCTGCAAGGGATGGGTATCTTCATTAGTCACATTAGCCTTTAACTACTTTAAATATTTCAGATAATTTTTCCCACTTGCATTTCCCATATTTTCTGTCCCAGCTCTACACAGGCTCGGTAACATGTTTAGTTTCATGTATGCAGTCCTGTGAAGGCCTTCTTCAGGTCTGTGAGGGTTAGAGAAATCAAAGTGAAAATCTCAGGTATGGTGGTAGCTTTGTAGATCTGCTCTGGGCAGCTCTCCTGCTTGCCTGTGGCTTTGGAAATGCTTGGAATGTGTCCTGAGAACCACCTGTGTCTGTTCCATTTGATTAGTATCTGTTAAATAAGCTAGTTTGTTGTCTGTTTAGTTGGTTGGTTTTTTTTAATACAGCTGCTGTGCATGCTCATATTTAAGACCCCATTTCTAGATTGCTTATCCAGAAAGATTCAAAATAATAATTTTCATTATATTTCATTTAATTAAGAGGAAACCATTGACTTGATATACGATAAAATAGCTATAGTTGTCCAGATTTTAAAATTTTTTTGAAAGACTATTGCATCAATAAAACCAACAGAGTTAATGATTAGAAGGGGTATGTGTACCTGGAAGGTTTATTCTGTTACGAGTGCTCTTCATTGCAAGTTGTTGTGTCCATCTAATTGAACTTTAACAGATGTTTGAAGGTCCAGCTTTTGTTTTCATATCAGCCACTACTTTTTTGTGTGACCATGGACAGAGTATGCTGCTTCTAGGCTTTTATTTCTCTACTGCTACAGAGGAGACAGGAGTTCCTGCCTTTGTAGCCTAAAATCCCTCCATGTGTTCTTGCTGCAGACAAGCTGATGGTCGGAAAGTCCTGCGGTCGAGCATCCGGGAGTTCCTGTGCAGCGAGGCCATGTTCCACCTGGGAATACCAACAACACGGGCTGGCACGTGCGTGACGTCCGACTCCAAAGTTGTCCGTGACATATTTTATGATGGCAATCCAAAAAACGAAAGATGTACAGTTGTTCTGAGAATAGCCTCTACATTTATAAGGTAGAGACATATTTTGTTGATCAGTTTTGTTTTGGTTTTTTTCTTTTAAAACACCATTTTAAGTGTATTTCCCTAACAGCAGTGTTTGTGTGTTTCTTGTTCTGGAGGCTTGGAACTTCTTTTGCTGGGCTGTAGGAAGCTGCTGTTCTTGCCCAGCAGATGGGATGGGCTGCTGTCTTTGCACTGAGACAGATAAACACTAAGGATGCTAGCCTGGTAGAAGAAGCAAGTTCTGCAGACTTAGGAGAAGAGGTTTTTCATGTTTATTCCTGTACAGAATACATGATTTTTTTTTTTTTGATAGTAGTAGTAGTGTTGATGGTGGGTTATAGGTCTATCTGTAATTTCAGTTCTACTGTCAGAGTTTGGGTGTACTTTCTCTGCGGGAGAAGTGTACGAGGTTCCTGCTCCAGCAGAAGCTATTAGGCATTTCGGGAAGTTGCATTGCTTCCTCTAAGGTTACAGAATATTAGAGGAAGGTGAGGTATAAGGAATATGCACTTTCATATATATGTGTATATTTGTGTACATTCCTGTGTGTGTTTACATATCTGGAAAATATATCTGGTATGCTTGATGTACAGTCTAGTATTTAAAATAAGTCCAACTTCTACATATTTACTCAGGATAAGTATTTTTCAGTAGAAGTTGTAAGGTACTTTAGTGAGCTTCAATACTGGCAGGGTCAGTCAGGTTAGTTACATGTGGATGTAGGAGCTTCCTTGCACTGAGTCTCTGAGCCTCACCACGTTCAGTGTAGGAATCTTGTAGGTCTTTTCTCTCAGTCACCTGAAGGATTGGTGTTAAGAGATGATGGGCTGTTATTGCAGCAACAGTAAATGCTTTTATTACATGCAGTATCAAATTATGTTAATAGTGTCAGATAATTCTAAAACGTGTTTTTATTTTGAAACAGATTTGGCTCTTTTGAAATTTTTAAACCTCCTGATGAATACACTGGACGTAAGGGCCCCAGTGTTGACCGAAATGATATTCGAATACAGATGCTTGATTATGTGATCAGCACTTTCTACCCAGAAATCCAGGAGGCTTATTCAGACAACACCATTCAGAGGAATGCTGCTTTCTTTAAAGAGGTAAGGAAGATCAGATTCTCTTCATAAATCCATACCAGTCATCTTTAGGAACTTCATCTGCAAGCACAGATGACTGGAGTCAGTTAATACTTTGTATCATTCAATTATCTGAACTCTTCTTTTCTTTGAAGAAAGCACTCTTAGTAGACCGCTTATTGATGAAAGCAGTGTTGATATTGATCTAACCAGTGAAAAGAGTTTAAGCTTCCTAATGGTAAATCATGATTTCCCTGCTTTGGAGGTGTTTCCAAAGGCTTGTCTCCATTTGCTTATTCTCATGGTCTGTGCTTTACCCATTTTACCCAGGTAGGGACTGTCTTAAACTAAGAGGGAGTTCTGGCTCTGACTGTCAGCTGATGAGTTGATGGTGCTGAGACATCACTTGCAAGGTGTCGTTTTGTAAAATACTGAGAATGCTCATTCTCTGAATTATAAACAGGAATGTTGACTGCAAATCAGTTTAACTTCAGGCTTTAGAACTGAAATGTTTAAAGGCAGTTGAGCACTCTTATAACTAGTCAGCAAACAGAATAATTAAAAAATAACAGTGTGTAATACTTGACTAATCTATCTAAAAGCTGTTACGGTGCTATGAAATCTGAAATGGTCTGGTGTGGACTGAGGGAATGGCTGCAGCATGATGCACTTTCATAACAGACCAGTAAGAGGTCAAAGGCCAGACTTAATATCTGACATTATATGGTTTGGTTTCTTGCCCTGTTTTTTTTTTTCCCCTTTGTCACAACCTGTGCATACTCGCATTTGTTCTTCAAAGCAAGCTGTGGCTTGGTTCATCACTGTGTGCCGAGGAGTTTAACTCTGCTGGACAAGCCTTTTGTGTGTGAACAATGGGGGTTGATGAGGAGAACTTTGGCTTGTCACCCACTCTGTGCATGTCCAGCTCTGTAGCTGGTGGCGTGTTTACTTCCTGGTGGCAGAAAGTCATGGGACTTGGGGATCTTTGTGGATGTGTGTTTGTGCCCAGTCCTGCCTCTTTCTGCTTTTGGCTGTTTTTCCTGGCCCAGTTACTACGGGTTTCCCTGCACCCATATTCCTAGCATCCTTTTCTCATTTCTCCATATCCATTTTTTGTTTGTTGTGCTCCTCCTGCCACTGCCTATCCACACTTCATGTCTGTGCTATCACTGCCTCCTCATGTTTTCTCTCATCCTTAGTGGAGACTTTCCAGGCTTTTCTCCACCTGAAAGTCACCCCAATCTCTTCTCTAATTGGACAAACACATCCATTAGCAGGGAACTGCTGTCACCTCCACGCTATCTTGTTTTATCTTTCTTTCTGTACTATGGAGGAAATGGAGAAAAAAAGTACAAGTGATTGCATTCCACAGCACTGTCTAGGAAGTCATTATCATCATTATCTGTACTTCTGAAATGATTTGTAGCTGTTGTTTAAATGAGCATGTCTTTCAGCTAGCAGTCATATTTATATATACAGCATACTTGTCTTCTAGTTTGGCTAGCTGTAGAAAAACGTTGATCAAAAAGAATAAAGGTCAAAGACGATGCAGAGCTGTCTCTTCATCATCAATATGCTCATCTTTGAGTGGCACCCAGGCTTTAGTTGCTTTTGGGCACTCTCATTAGGGGGATTTCTTTTTACCAGGACCCTGATGGTGTGTGAAGCATCCATACAAAGACATCCAGGAGCAAGGACTGCCTTACCACTGGAATGCTTTCATCCCATCCCTGGTGGCCAGGGTTTTTTTATTCTTAACTTTCACATTTTCCTGGCACAGAGCCATTGTGCAGGGTGTGCCTTTCTTACTGGTTTATGGCCTGAGTAGTCAGTTTTGGACACATGTGGCTGGCTCTTGGCTTCTAGCTGCCCCATGGGTCAGCATTCAGGAAAAATGGGTAAAGTACCTACCACAAGACTATTGGAAAATGTAGAAGTGTGGGATCTCAAGGTGAACCAAAATGTTCTGTTCCAATCATCATTTGTGGTTTTCATTACCTGTCAGGGCAAGATTTGTCTAATTTTTCTTCTTTACTTGACTGCACGTGTTTTTTTAAAAAGAAGGTAGAAAAATTCTGGATTTGAACATAAACCATAGAAACATCTTATGAAACAATTCACAGATTGGTTTTTGGACCTTAATGAAATACACTTACACTGCAGCATGGAGCAAATAGTTGCTTTGAATTTCTGTGCATTGTTAGCTGTTTGGGAAGATGAATGATTTTATCTGTGAAAATAATTTGATTTAAAAGCTTTAGCTAATAGCTATGTAAAATTTTTAATTACAGCAATTTAGTAAAGCATTTGCAACTAGTTTTATTTAAAAACCATGTTAGCTTCCTGACTTTTAGACTTTTAGTGTTGTAGTTGGCAGGTGGGTTAATGTATTTAAGTGACTGGAACTACTTTAAAATATTATACTATTTATTTGAAGGATGGGGCACATTCAGTGATTTTAGTCAATTCCATAAAAATAGTTCTCAGTTAAGCAGTGGAAAATTTCTGATGAAGCATGCATTTGGTGAAGAACTGCATTTAAACAAAATTGTTGTTCTTGCAATGTTTTTATTTAATCTTGTAGCCTTATTTCCACTCTCAGAACATCGACAGAAATGCTTATCAGTGCTAAAACCTGTTTGCAGGGAATAGTTTTTTTGTCAGCCCCCTTAACCTCACTGTAAATCACCCCTACGTACGAGGTAAACCAAAAGACTGAATTTGCTTATGTGATCTCCTGCCTGTAGTTACTCTTTAAAATTAGTAATAGGCAAAAGAATATATCTGTGTAATGACTAGACTGGTATGCGAGTCTGGTGTCAAACAGTTTACCTTATTTCAGTGTGCTGTCTCCAGTTCATTTGAAAGCTGTTCAATTGATGGTCAAGTCAAGCATGGAAGGAGAGAAGAGGATGGAAATGGGAGTCAGAGAAACAGGGGAGTTACTGACAGGAGGAGGGAGGCAAACTGCCCTTAAGATGTTTGTGTGTGTGGCATACTGCCAGACTCTGCTTCCACTGGAGCTGTAGAAACATCAGTTCGGAGTAGGAAATGCCTGGAAATACACGAATGTATTGGAGAACTGTTGTGATGAAAAATGAACAGAACATCCTTTCTTTCAGATAACCAAACGGACAGCGAGATTGGTTGCTGAATGGCAATGTGTGGGGTTTTGCCATGGCGTGCTGAATACAGATAACATGAGCATAGTTGGACTAACCATTGACTATGGCCCTTTTGGGTTCATGGACAGGTCAGTGTGGCATCATTGTTTGGAATTGCATATGTACTTGCTATGTAGGACAATCTTGGTGTTCATGGTTGCTTTAATATTTTAACTCTAAAGTAGATTTTTGAATTAGCTTTATGGCAGAGTAGATTAAGGTAGTTCTAGTTGTCCTGTAGTTCTTCTTGTCGACGTACTTTAAACTATGTTCACAACATCTCTAGCTGTTAGACTGTTCTTGTGGGTTTGGGAAAAGAGTCAAGGACTGTTTCCTTTCAAATTTTTTAGTTCCTTGAGCAGACTATAATAATAAAAATACAATAATAAAATACAGTATTTCTCACAGTATTGGTGTCCAGATAACTAGAAGAATGCTAAGTATTTCTTCTCCTGTAGGTATGACCCTGAGCACGTTTGCAATGGTTCTGATAATACAGGGCGCTATGCTTACAACAAACAGCCAGAGATTTGCAAGTGGAACCTGGGGAAACTTGGTGAAGCTTTAGTTCCAGAGCTGCCCTTGGAAATAAGCCAACTCATCCTGGAAGAGGAATATGATGCAGAATTTGAGAAACACTACTTACAGAAGATGAGGAAAAAACTAGGCCTAATCCAGCTGGAATTAGAAGAAGATAGTAAGCTGGTGTCTGAACTGCTTGAAACCATGCATCTCACAGGTTGGTGAACAGCATAGAAGGTGCTTATTTAATAGCCCATCAGAATCGATTATCAAATTGAAATATCATTTATATCTTGACCTTACAAGGAAGTAGCCTTGTGCTACTACATTGTAATCTGAGAGAAGAACAAAAGACTGAAAATAATTACCTTATTGTGAGCTGTGGAGTAATTGTTGCCTTATACAGGGCCCATCTCACATTGCACCCTCACTGAGAGAACAGGTTTTTTGCCTCTTTAGAATGGTGACCTGTACTGCTGTGGGAGGAGGTAGGAAGGAGGTATGGGATCTGCTTTCTTGCTGATTTGTTAGTTGCATTACTCATAGAATTCATTTTTTCAGCTGGAGACTTTACAAATATTTTTTACTTGCTGAGTTCGTTCTCAGTAGACATTGATCCTTCAAAATTTGAAGATTTCTTAGAAGAACTTACAAGTCAGTGTGCTTCTGTGGAAGAACTGAAAGTTGCTTTTAAACCACAGATGGATCCAAGGTATTACTCTCCTTAAATGCTTTTGGCTTTTGCTTTTAGTTTCATTATAACCATAATGAACGCTGCATGGTGTGTAATATTTCACTGATTTTAAGATTGGAAATGTCACTGTTAACTAGATACATCGTGATTTACAGCAGTGACTTTCAGCAGCTGGCTCTTAGGTTAAAATCATCTGAGCTTTTGTTTGGTCTTTTTTTTAAAATTTCCTTCCATGTCTCTGCTGGCTTGAGGCAAAGAGAGTGCCAAATAATGAAGTGATACAGAAGTATTTTACAGAAGAAATGGGTTTGAACTACAGTGCTATTATGTTCTGCTATTGTGCTGTCAGCAAAAAGTCACTTTCAACTGCCAAAGTTCCAGCCTGAGGATAACCTAAACACCCACTTTAGGTGGTGTGGTCCATGCCCCATTTGTTCTGCAGTCCAGCTACTCTGAGCATGGAAAAATAATAACTCAGATTCAACTGCTGTTTATAACAGTGATTGCAGCAGTTTTTCACTTTTGGAGATGGGGAAAAGAAATTAAAGGTTTTTTGGGTATACTTCTCCCCCTTCCCCCGCCTTTGTTTAATAAGTGCTCCATGAAGATAATGAACCTACCAAGGTCTTCAGCTTTTGCTGTGTGTTGATAGCACAACATGGAGATAGCTTGTGTGATAGAGATGAGTCAGTATTTTTTAAACACTGCATTCAGGACTAGAGAAACAGGAAAAGTAGCTGTAAATCATCATGATAGGGATGTGACATTTTGGAGGGGAGTAGTACTGTATTAAAGTGAGTGCATGACTGATTGCTTTTTTAATCCCAGCACTTGGATATCATGAGCTAGGCATGTCAGATGTGTACATCAATTTTGGATAGTACTTTATATAAACTTAAAAATCAAAGCACCTGGCTTATCTCTGCTTACTAAAAGTAGGAAAATATAACCTGATATAATGAGCTGTCTGTTTTGAGGCCAAGAATAATGTTTCTTTTCTCCTTTGCTTAAAAATGTGTTCATAGAGGAAATAAAAACACTCTGTACTTTGATATGCTGCAACTCTTTGGGTTTTTATTTTACTTTATGCTATGGTGCAGTTATTAATTCAGGAAAAATAAAAGCTAGCATGGTATTGCAAAATACAGCACCAGCTAAGACAGTGAAATACAATGACAGTGAAAAAATACAATCCTAGTAAAACTTGCAGCAAAATAGTCTGGATACTGTTCAGAATTTATTACCAGAAGGCAGTTCTCAGTCTGTGATTCAGACTGGCTAACTAAAAAAATTAAACACAGTGTTGTCTCATGCAACTTAAATGAAGTATTTTCCCCATATCATTTAGGTTTTTATTAGTACTGGCAAAAATAGTAGGTGTTAAAGAAATAAAAAAAAAACCCAGACAGGAAAACCTGTGAATTCTATATTGTCTTGATATCTAAGTTAGATCAAATTTTTAAAACCAAATTCCTTTTGAAGTTCAAAGGGTATTTTGATGAGAATTGTGCAACTATACTGGTAATTTTGAAAATCTACTGTCTGCACTTTATATATCACAGGAATATGGGTTATACACACTGAAGAAGGGGGAAGAAACAGTAAAATTAGGATCATTTATAATAAAAATTGTTCTGTTAATGATGAATTTCTGTTACTTAACCACTCTAGTGAAATCCTGGTTTGTTGTGAATGTTTTTGTATCTGCTTCGATTGCAAAGCGATGGTTCTTTCCAGGCAGCTCACCTCCAGTATCTAATGCATTTTTTCTTTTTCTTCCCAGACAGCTGTCAATGATGCTGATGTTGGCTCAGTCTAATCCACAGCTGTTTGCATTAATTGGAACAAAAGCTAATATAAATAAAGAATTGGAACGTGTTGAACAATTCTCTAAACTGCAGCAGTTAACAGCAGATGATTTACTTAGCAGAAATAAAAGACACTGGAAGGAATGGCTGGAGAAATACAGGTAAGGTTTCTCAGTATTCATAGCACTATTGTATTTCTGCATTTTGAGAACAATGTGCATGTCTCACAAAAGACACCCTGTCTCAAATATAGATTAGGAGGGACGGCGAGGGCATGCAGCTCAAGGATATTATTTACTGCCATGATTAGTGTGTTTGTTGCTGTGAAAGTTCAAGGGCATCTTTGTATTTTGTTTACTAGATTTTGGGGTAGTGTGAGGGTGTAGAAACCACCTAGCATCAAATCTAGTAGGAAAAGTGCTTCAACAATGTTGATGTTGATTCTGGCATAGACTAATTCCAGTTGTGAACTTTGAAGTGCTCAGTAGCTACAACAGACTGACCTGTAAGCATTCTATCCTTTGAATTTTTTTTCCAAAAGAAAAATCTATGTGTTAATACAGAAAGCAAGTATTCTTAAACAAAGAGTAAAAACAGAAATCATGGCCAGGAAAAAAAAAATGTTCAGACTGTTCTAAAGCCTAAAAACTGAAGTGTTAGCAGGAGATTTTTTTTTGTAAAGAAAACCCCTGAACAGAGTGTTATTTTTTTGTACTGTGTGGATTAGGTCAGATCTTTCCTTACTTGGCTGCCTGTGATCTTGTTCCCCAGCAGGGCTGAGATTTTTAGCAAGTATTACTGATAGAAAGTACCTCAAACTGCCTCAGCTGTGTTGCATCCCTGTGCTTTTACCAGAACTGCAAAAGCTTTAACCAGTAAACAAGCATAGAAATACTTGAAAGACAAGACCTGAATGTGACAGTCACTGCAGAGCAATGCAGAACAGACCATACTCCATGTCTTGATCTGACTTCAGAGAACAGAAGAGCTGTGCTGTGCCACTTCCTCAGGCCACGTCGGGACCTGCAGACTGTCTATAGTACTGCTTTTAAATGACGTGGTATTTTATATTCTGTTGTCATGCTGCATTTTATAACCTGAGAGGATTATAGATGATGTAGTATTTTTTAAGAACTGCAAACTAAGGATCTCAAAACAAGAAAATGTGTCAACTTCTACATGTGGTTCTTGATAAAAACTGATTGTTGTCACCTGCTTAATTTCAGAGTCCGTTTGCAAAAAGAAGTAGAAAGCGTTGGTAATGCTGATGCCTGGAAAACTGATCGTGTGAAGGTCATGAATTCAAACAATCCAAAATATATCTTGAGAAATTATATTGCCCAGAATGCTATAGAAGCAGCTGAAAATGGGGATTTCTCAGAGGTATGCTATCCTCTCATTCTCTCTAGGCTTGCGTGGCTGTGTAGTGGTGCTGTCGATGCTTGACATCATACCAGGCAAAATCTAGTCTGGAATCTTGAGCAGTAAGGAGATTGGGAATTCACTGTTCAGGAGGTCTCTGTTGTTTTTGTTGAAACTGCAGTTTTAATGACTGCAGTACAAATAATGCAATCAAAAATCTGAATCTGAGGTTCACCAGCTTTTGTAGGCTGACCTCAGGACAAGACATTTAGCCTGCTTTTACTGTCTCAGGAGTGGCTTTTACCTTGGGAGGCAGTTGGGGACTAATTTATACTTGTTCATTTCTGGAAAGTGTTATCTTTTAAAATTTACAGCTTTCCCCTGTGGACTTCAGCATGTGGAATATTACATGCAGAGTATGGGAAAGTTAATTTATTTTGAGAAATTATGTAAGAATGTGTATGTAATATTTGCATTTCAAGTTATTTGAGCTTAAGTACCATATAGATACAAACTCAGCCAGGTACAATTTTAATTTATATTGTTCATCTGTTTAATATTTGGCTTGTCTTAAATACAATATACTTACTCATTATTTGGCATGAGGTTCTTCTCCATATCATTTTGCCTTTACTTTCTAAATTCTTATTGCCATGCTGTGTTTTCACTCTAGGTACGAAACGTACTGAAACTTTTAGAACATCCATTCCAAGAGGCAGAAGGTTTCCAGGAGGTAAAGGAAGATGCACAAGAGGAGGGAGCAGCTGCTACAGCAGCTGTTTGTGCTCAAGAGACCAGAAGCAGACAATCGTATTGCAGCAAACCTCCACTGTGGGCTTCAGAGCTCTGTGTTACATGATCTTCATAACTGCCTTGTTTTGTTTTTTGCTGTAAACTGAAGACTCTGATCCTCCTTCAGCAGTGAAGAATTCAGCAAGGCAAGCATCGAAGTGCTATTACGTTGTTGAAACAACACTACATTTGGATGCATCTGCAGCAGTCTTCAGCTGTGCTTAAGTTGAAGCAATTGTGGATCATTGGAACGAACCAGTGACAATAAACAGCCCATATACATCAGTAATCTAAATGTTTAAAGACCGAAAGTCTTTCCTTTACATTGCAAATAAAAACCAGTATTTTATGTTGAGGCAGGCTGAAGGTCAAACATCCAAATGGAGTTGTTGTTATGTGAAGACAAAATAGCAAGTCAGGAATCTGATCTGTTTTTGTCTGATGTCTTAACTAATAGTACTTCTAATATTTATTTACTGCTTTACCTCTATGCAAGAACTTTCAGTCCTCTTTAATGGAGGAACAGATGCAGTGTTGCTTGTTTGAAGCTATGTTTCATTTGATTAAATAGTTCATTTCTTGTGAACCTTTAGAGATTGTATTTAATCACTACCTATTTTCAGAGAATTTGTGCAGGCTAGAATTTGGGGGGAACATTTGAATTTTTATAAGAGCAGAATTAAGGGAGATTACATACATTTGCACTTGAAAACTTGGTGGTGAAGTTTATTCACGTTCAGTATGTTTGCACACTGCACACATAAATATCTACTGAATTCAGGAGTGCAGTTTGTAAGTCAGTTGCCTTGGGCAGGATCTTTATGCCAAATTAGTGTGAGCCTTAAACTACCCCAGCACTCAAATCCAGGTTTGTTGTGTATTTATTTCTGTGTTCCTGACAGAGTCTGCCTGTTTGAGAAGTGTGCAGGTGAGGTACCTGCTCATCACACTGGTCAGTGAGGTTCTTCCATTCCTTCTCTGGTCTTGCACCACTGAGTTTGCTTCCATGGTCTTTGAAAATCTTTACGCTGGAAGTTTGTTATTTAGGAATGTTCTATTTGAGCTTGGGTAGAAGATGATGGAGGATGTGGGAGGACAAGAGGAGCTGACTTGTGTGCAAGTCACTTATTGGTAATGTTTCAGTTGAGGTTTCAGGGGAAGGTTGGTTGTCATTACTGTCACATCACCAAAAGAAAGTTGTTATGTAGTTAGTTGTTACTTAACTTTCTGAACTTCTTTTTGAAGGCCTGTGTTAGTAGTTCAGACACCTGAAAGGTTTGGTTTAATGCAGAGGCTTCTCTTTTCCAAAGAGACCACTGTCTCTCACTGTGGTTTACATGTCCTCAAGGAAATTCTTCTGCTACCCCCGTGCAAGCTTGCGATCAGCTCGGGTTGAATTGAGCTCTTTAAAGTCTTCATCAATATGAGCTGTCAGCAAGCAGGGAGAACAGTTGGACTGTTGCTTATCCATCTGTACTAAGAATCAGTTTGTCATCCTTGCTGTCACAGGACATAGGGGATGCTTTGAACATAAACATTCACTCTGTCTTGGAGCTGGAGGAACTGATTGGTGACAAACTAGAATCTCTGACAAGCACAGCACTTTCTGTGAGGTTTTGGAGTCCTTACAGAAAAGGACAAACAAGGTGTATCACCTAGCCCGTGGAAGAATGATGTAGTTGCAAGAGGTCTTCTAGGAATAATGCATATTTGTGGGACTCTGAGGCTGTCACTGAGGATTGTCCTTTAAACTTGGTTACTAGAACCAAACCATTTAGTGGAAACTTTAGCAGAAAGTCAGTGCTGGATTGACAGGACTGCATCAGGGAGGGAAGGTGTGTCAGCAATTTGAAAGACACTTCAGACATCCCCCTGCAGAACCTGTGGTCTCATGCAGCGTGCCTGGTCCACAGGAGAGTAATGGAGGGGGGGAGAAGTTGCTCCACACTGATCAACATAACTCTGTGCTGATTTTGTTTCTCAAAACTTAATCTTTTCTTTTGGGATGCAGAGGGGAACAGAGTTTTAGAGGAACTCTATCCAAGCTTTTTGCTTTACAGAATGGTAAAAAGTAAGGATTCTTAACCATACCTAAGGGGTTGAGTCTTTTTAACAGTATTCTGATAATAATTTGGGGGAGTTGAGTAAGTCTCTATAAATAGTGGTATAGAGAAGAACAATGATATTATAACTGTGTCTTTGGACATACAAGAATTTGAATAACTGCCAAATTATTGTGTACCTCTATTGCCAAAATCATGGAAGGAGACACTTTGGAATAATTTACTAGCAATCTTATCCTTAAAAGGGAAAATGAATGTTACAGTGAGAAATGCAAATGCAGTGGTCTTAGCTGCTAAATATTCTTTGCTTACGTGTCCATCAAATGCAAGAGGTCGAGCAGGGTTGGAATGATGAATGCAGCCCCTGGGTGTGGCTGCTTTGGTGTGCCATTCAGTAAAGTTGTGTTTGTAATAGATGTTCACCAACAGGTAGAAACTCGGAAGTTTTTTACGTGTTCCAGCTGCACTGACATCCAACCTCTGAGTTCCCCAGGGCATGCATAATATCAGTGCTGTGTGTTTGGAGAAGCATGGTGATCCAAAGCCAAGTGGAATGCTTGTGCTCTTCCAGCACTCTTATTTCAGAAGGTGGGTTGTAGTTTGATTTCTGATGATAGTGAGTTTCTTCTGCTCTTGTTCCTGGAGCAGTGTGGAAGCAGGAGGTTGTTCAGCACAATTAGACCAAATTTTGTCCAAGTAGAACTTTATCACTTAGCTCAGTTCTTCAGAGAGAAGGGAATACAGCTTATAGCATTTGGGAGTCTAAATACTTGAATCATAATTTGCTTCCTGATTTTTACAGCTTGTATTTGCAGTAGGCTCTGAAAATAATATTTCTTACTGGTCAAATATTCTGCTTATATAAAAGCCATGGAGTTGTGCTCAAAATGAAGTGGTGACTCGTCTTATCAAAAGGTTTCTGTGGAAATACTTGATTAGACTTAGCCTGTGGCTGTACCATATATCCTGAAGTACCCTTGCCTCAAATCAAGTGGTACCCAGATTACAAATGAGAACCTCATGGAGGTGAACCTCTGGATAGTCTCACATGTAGTGGGACTCCTTTCATGACTTGGTAAGAGTTCACCATAACTCTGCTTCATGAGCTTGTAAATCTACAGTTGCTGAATGTTTTACTGTCACCTCTTATTTTGGAATGTTGTGGGGGTTATTTTGGGGGTTTTTTTGTTTGTGGGTTGGTTTGGGTTTTTTTTTACAAGTAAGTGCTACAGATTTGATTATTTTATTAAAAGTAATAAAAATTTCAGTTTTAATATTCTTGTTCATGCCTATTTCCTGAAAGTTTTACTGTTCACCATCCTGTAGGCAGATGTGAAGCCAACAGGAGGGTTTCACAATGGTGTCACATCCACCATAAGGTCACACAGTCTGTATTCTAAATAATGCTGCCACTACACCTTGGTTACATCTTTTCATTTGGCTTTATGCTTCCTGCGGTGACAGCAGTGGGAGGTTTCTAGTGGGCAGTGACAGTTCTCAGTTCCTTTCAACTGTATACAAATGTTGCCTTAGGTCCCGGCACCTCCCCTTTAACGCCTCTCTTTTCCCTCACCGTGGCANGCAAGCTTGCGATCAGCTCGGGTTGAATTGAGCTCTTTAAAGTCTTCATCAATATGAGCTGTCAGCAAGCAGGGAGAACAGTTGGACTGTTGCTTATCCATCTGTACTAAGAATCAGTTTGTCATCCTTGCTGTCACAGGACATAGGGGATGCTTTGAACATAAACATTCACTCTGTCTTGGAGCTGGAGGAACTGATTGGTGACAAACTAGAATCTCTGACAAGCACAGCACTTTCTGTGAGGTTTTGGAGTCCTTACAGAAAAGGACAAACAAGGTGTATCACCTAGCCCATGGAAGAATGATGTAGTTGCAAGAGGTCTTCTAGGAATAATGCATATTTGTGGGACTCTGAGGCTGTCACTGAGGATTGTCCTTTAAACTTGGTTACTAGAACCAAACCATTTAGTGGAAACTTTAGCAGAAAGTCAGTGCTGGATTGACAGGACTGCGTCAGGGAGGGAAGGTGTGTCAGCAATTTGAAAGACACTTCAGACATCCCCCTGCAGAACCTGTGGTCTCATGCAGCGTGCCTGGTCCACAGGAGAGTAATGGAGGGGGGGAGAAGTTGCTCCACACTGATCAACATAACTCTGTGCTGATTTTGTTTCTCAAAACTTAATCTTTTCTTTTGGGATGCAGAGGGGAACAGAGTTTTAGAGGAACTCTATCCAAGCTTTTTGCTTTACAGAATGGTAAAAAGTAAGGATTCTTAACCATACCTAAGGGGTTGAGTCTTTTTAACAGTATTCTGATAATAATTTGGGGGAGTTGAGTAAGTCTCTATAAATAGTGGTATAGAGAAGAACAATGATATTATAACTGTGTCTTTGGACATACAAGAATTTGAATAACTGCCAAATTATTGTGTACCTCTATTGCCAAAATCATGGAAGGAGACACTTTGGAATAATTTACTAGCAATCTTATCCTTAAAAGGGAAAATGAATGTTACAGTGAGAAATGCAAATGCAGTGGTCTTAGCTGCTAAATATTCTTTGCTTACGTGTCCATCAAATGCAAGAGGTCGAGCAGGGTTGGAATGATGAATGCAGCCCCTGGGTGTGGCTGCTTTGGTGTGCCATTCAGTAAAGTTGTGTTTGTAATAGATGTTCACCAACAGGTAGAAACTCGGAAGTTTTTTACGTGTTCCAGCTGCACTGACATCCAACCTCTGAGTTCCCCAGGGCATGCATAATATCAGTGCTGTGTGTTTGGAGAAGCATGGTGATCCAAAGCCAAGTGGAATGCTTGTGCTCTTCCAGCACTCTTATTTCAGAAGGTGGGTTGTAGTTTGATTTCTGATGATAGTGAGTTTCTTCTGCTCTTGTTCCTGGAGCAGTGTGGAAGCAGGAGGTTGTTCAGCACAATTAGACCAAATTTTGTCCAAGTAGAACTTTATCACTTAGCTCAGTTCTTCAGAGAGAAGGGAATACAGCTTATAGCATTTGGGAGTCTAAATACTTGAATCATAATTTGCTTCCTGATTTTTACAGCTTGTATTTGCAGTAGGCTCTGAAAATAATATTTCTTACTGGTCAAATATTCTGCTTATATAAAAGCCATGGAGTTGTGCTCAAAATGAAGTGGTGACTCGTCTTATCAAAAGGTTTCTGTGGAAATACTTGATTAGACTTAGCCTGTGGCTGTACCATATATCCTGAAGTACCCTTGCCTCAAATCAAGTGGTACCCAGATTACAAATGAGAACCTCATGGAGGTGAACCTCTGGATAGTCTCACATGTAGTGGGACTCCTTTCATGACTTGGTAAGAGTTCACCATAACTCTGCTTCATGAGCTTGTAAATCTACAGTTGCTGAATGTTTTACTGTCACCTCTTATTTTGGAATGTTGTGGGGGTTATTTTGGGGGTTTTTTTGTTTGTGGGTTGGTTTGGGTTTTTTTTTACAAGTAAGTGCTACAGATTTGATTATTTTATTAAAAGTAATAAAAATTTCAGTTTTAATATTCTTGTTCATGCCTATTTCCTGAAAGTTTTACTGTTCACCATCCTGTAGGCAGATGTGAAGCCAACAGGAGGGTTTCACAATGGTGTCACATCCACCATAAGGTCACACAGTCTGTATTCTAAATAATGCTGCCACTACACCTTGGTTACATCTTTTCATTTGGCTTTATGCTTCCTGCGGTGACAGCAGTGGGAGGTTTCTAGTGGGCAGTGACAGTTCTCAGTTCCTTTCAACTGTATACAAATGTTGCCTTAGGTCCCGACACCTCCCCTTTAACGCCCCTCTTTTCCTCTTTTCCCTCACCGTGGCAGCAGCTGTGGAGCTGAAGGATGCAGCCGCCCTGTGTGCGGGACAGGTACCGTGCCATAGAAACCAAAGGACATCGGGGCTGGGATAAAGCTCCAGACCGACATGGGCAGATACTGCAGCATTTTAGTTCATGCAGTTCCTGCACCTGATGCCTAATTAACAGCGGAGCAGAAAACCAGGGGGAGAAGTCAGGTTTTCTAAACTAAGTGTGCAAAATGTCTGTGTACTCCCTTGATAAAAAACACATACTAAAGGCTTGATATAAAGTAAGCTTTGATTTTACTTTTAATACTGTCTATTAGCCAGAAAACAAACCATTGATCCGTTGTCCAGACTTCAGGGCATTGCTCTGCACAGCCAAATATTTTGAGGTGTCTCAAACATATTTTTATTACTTTTTGCTTCATATAAAAACTTAAAATCTTGTAATCATTCTCAAACAAAAAAAGAAAAACCAAAAAAAAAAAAGAAGAAAAAACACCAAGAAAAAAAAACACAACAGGAAAAAAACCCCCAAAACTGGAAAAAAAACCCAAAACCAGGAAAAAACCCCACCCCTGCAACAGAAGAAAAGGTGTTTTAAAATATCGGTAATTTTCATAAAAACCAAGTTTCTTCCAGTTCTGTCAGGAAACAGGTTTGTGAGGATAGATCCACATAAGCACTATTGCTAACTGTTGGATGAGAGCCCATAGAAGAAAGGGCTGCAAAACACTTCTGCCATTTCTATTTCCTAGTAACGGGAAAAACCACTAGTTTGTTGATCAACAGAAAGAAACATTATTAATCATATTATTTTAATGGATTTAGAAGTCAAAGACTTAAAAATTACTTTTCTTTCCTGCAGTTGCACTATATTTCAGTATAAGTATTGTTGTACTCACTGTCTGAAGTTACCTTGACATACTTAACATATTTTAACCCAATCATATTACATTTTAAAATGAGCATGAAGCATTGCATATTGTAATGCTAGTTTTGTAGAAGTGTTTCTTTATTACTCGCGAGCTTTTAAAACATTAGCACA
>VZRR01004427.1:15832-59574 GCA_013398015.1 Oreocharis arfaki | reverse complement strand
TGGACAGACTGAGGAATGAGATGGTAGAGGGCAGTGCCCTGGAAAGGGGTCTGGGGGTCCTGGTCAGTGGCAGGTTGAGTCAGCAGTGCCCTGGCAGCCAGGAGAGATATCCCTGTTCTGGGGGCATCAGGCCCAGAATCACCAGCCAGGGGAGGGGATTGTCCTGCTCTGCTCCCCACTGGGGTGGCTCCACCCGAAGTCCGGGGCAGTTTGGGACACTACAGTATAAGAATGGCATTAAACGATTAGTGAGTGTCAAAAAGAGGGCAGTGAAGGGCCTTGAGGGGAAGCTGTGTGAGGAGGGGCTGAGGACACTTGGTCTGTTCCGCCTGGAGGAGACTGAGGGGAGACTGCATTAGGGTCTGCAACTTCCTTACGAGGGGAAGAAGAGCAGACACTGATCCCTTCTCTGTGGTCACCAGTGACAGGACTGAAGGGAACGGCCTGAAATTGTGTCAGGGGAGGTTTAGAATGGATTAGAAAAAAGTTCTTCTCTCAGTGTGTGTTTGGGCACTGGAACAGGCTCCCCATGGCACTGGTCACAGCACCAGCCTGACAGAGTTCATGGAGCTTTTGGAAAATACTCTCTCTGTATGACTCTTGGGGATGGTGCTGTGCAGGGCCAGGAGTTGCACTCAGTGATCCTTGTGTGTTCTTCCAACTGAGCTGATTCTGTGATTCTGTGAAGGTCTCAGGTCTTGGAAAGACCTTGGGGAGTGTCTGCCTGCTGATGTGTTGCTGTCCTGAACCTTGAGGTGATTAGGTGTCACAGGTCAAAGAGATGTGTCCAGGTCAAAGAGATGCAGCCCTCATCAGGGTGAAGAAAAATCACACAGGCAATGTGCAAAATTTCTAGTTACATATCAGGAAGCAAATACAAATGCTTGGAAAAATAAATATCAGTTTCCTGGAAAAAGCTGCATTTATTTCCTTTAATGGACCATAGTTTTTTCATTTTGTGAGATCTGCTGGAGAGTGCTATAAGAATCCTATTTTCTTCAAGGAAAATCCCAGCACTTGAAGAAGAAGTACCAGAAATGACCCATTGCCTTTGGTTTAAATTATCAAGATAACATGAAGGGGTTGGCATACAACGGCCGAAGTGTTCCAGCAAATTCAGCTCTGTGTGGGAACCTGGCCATCTGAATAGGAACCAAAAAAATGATGATGCAGTGCTGGCAGTGTCATGTTGTGTGCTGATCCCACAGTAGGGTAGTGAAACATCCTGTTGGAATATCCTAAAGAAACCCTAAACATGGTCTCATGCAAAAATGGTATTGTCCAGAACATCACTTCTAATCTCAGCAAACCAGAAAAACATTTGTTTCTTCAAAATGAATAGAAAAATACCTGACAGTTCTTGAAATTCAGGCTTTTGACTGAAGATGAGGTAGTTAGTGGCAATAAAATGAAGAAGCCAAGTTGAAAGGCAATCAGAATTGTGAAACTGTGAGAAGAAAGGAAACACAAAAAACTACTTAATGCTATCATGTCTCAAACACAACCACATCTCACATGTCAAAATATTTCAGGTTTCCACTGTCAATAAAGCAGTTTACTAAATAAAGTTTTGACTGTGGAAGATAATGAAAGAAAAGGCATTTAATGGAAACAGGTGTAATGTGTAAACAGGTGAATGTACAAATACGTAAACCGGTGAACACCTAGGAACAAATTACAAAACTCCCTCTCCCAAAGGTAGAAAAAACCCCTGAGGAACTATGAATCTTGGAAATTTTGTCGTCTGCACAGAGGCAGAGCTTCACAGAAATGGAGAGAAGGAATGTGGCATGTTGGTTTTGTGGTGTCCTCTTTCTGCAGAAAATCCTATTTGGTTAAGGCGATATCCTGCAATCTAGTTTTTATTTTCCACTTCTGTTTTCCAACCCTGCCTTTATTGTCTCTCTTTTTTTCAGCCTCTAATCTTGTCTTTTCATGCTTTTTATGCATTTCTCTCAGTATTCTATCCAGTCAGAGCTCCTTTGTCACCTACATGCCACATAATTTTCTTTTTTGACTAAAAGAGGAAGGAGTACATCTTCACTTGTCTAAAGCACATCTTCTCTGGCAGACGCTGTAGTTAAGCTAACTTACTCCAGTATGTCCATGATAAAGGAAATCACAGAGATGAGGGTATGACTAGAGTGTCTGGAGCCCAAATATTATGGGGAGCAGATGAAGGAGGTGGGGTTTTTTATCCTGGAGAAAACAGAGGCTCTGGAGGACTTTATCACTCTCCCTGCAAGGAGGTTGGTGCACAGGTGGGGGTTGGTCTCTGATCCCAGATAACAAGTCACGGGACAAGAGGAAATGGCCTCAGGATGTGCCAGGGAAGTTTAGGTTGAATAGCAGGAAAAATTTCTTCGTGGCAAGGGTTGTCAAGCTCTGGAGCAGGCTGCCTGGGGTACAGAGGTGGAGGCAATTCTATAATTTTGTGACTGCACCGTCTGCAACTACAGGCTGAAGTTGAACAGTCTGCAACTACAAGCTGAAGTCCTTCAGAAGGCTGAAGGACTTCTTCTGGCCAGCCTTGTGCCACCAGTTATCCCTAATAAACAGACTGTATGCCAGCATACTTCCTTGGGAACAGAAATTGCTGTTAGGACCTTAAAAACTTTAAAAATCAAACAACTTATCAAAGTCAACATATATATTCTCATCTCATTTGATATACTCGATATGTACCTTAGCTTTTTTGAGCAAGCTGACAATACTGAGGCTTGTGGAAGCCAGTTCCCTGCTAGGCATGCTCTGAAGCTGCGTGATGATGTAAAGTTCACAAATATGCTGGAGTCTCATTACTTGGTACATCTCTGCACAGATCAGCAGAGACATCGCTTGGAGAATACTAGCTAAAAAACAAGAAGACATAAGTTACATGTATTTTACCTTTTTGACAAGATGACCAAAGCTACTTTTCACCAAATCATCTTTTAAATACCTAACAACAAACATAAAATCAGACAGCTGTGATCACCTTGTTTTATTTTTCATGATTATAAATTTATGTTTGCTGTATCACCTTATTTTTAACACAAATTATTCAATTAACAAAAAAAGGGTTTAGAACATTTTTTGGCAGATTGGTGTGAAGAATTGCTGTCAATATCTTGAAGTTGATGAGTCAAGTGCTGCTGATCTATCTAGAATAAGTGATTATTAATTAGAGGATTTATTTTTCTGAGTTCTCTTTCAAAAAAGCACTTTTTTTATGCAATGAAATATAGTCAAAAGGCCAAAGACAAAAAAGAGCAACCATATATTTTTTTAAAAATATAGCACGGTGGTTGCTTATTTAAACTTATAAACAAGGAAATGTTAGGTGGAGTGAAAAGAGAAGCATGGAAAATCTAAGAATAAGGTAGAACAATTATTTCAAAAGAAAACAAAAGCAAAAATACATATCACAACATCATTCGTTCATTTTATCAAGGAAAAAGTAGCTGCATTCAAATCATGTTTTAGATTTAGTATGCAGATTTTCTTCCTATAAAAAAAAGTAAAGGTCGAGACACAAACAATATTTTAGCTCAATTTTTCTTTCCAAACACTCCAGTTGACATACTTTTTTCTGAGTTTACATACATATAAGATAACCATGTGTATAAATAAGATATTCCTGCAATTTAACCTTGTTTATATTAAGCTTAGCTATATGTCTTCAAGAAATGACCACTTTAAAATAAAACACAGAATCAAGACTAGAAAGCAGCATTACTGTAACGTAACAAGAAAATTCTTAGTATTATAATGGATCAGAAGTGAAGTTGCAACTTCTTTGAGTCTTGTTATGTAAGCACAAAGCAAGTACATAATTTAATTAGCAATATTTCTTCTGCCTATATCTGATTTTACTTGAATAGGGCAGATTTCATTTTTTGTTGCACAATACGAAAAAGTCCTCTTTGTCAAGACATTGCACATTCAAATATAGGCATTTTTCAATTAAATAAATGCTGCTACATTACTCCCAATCAATGCCCTGCTCTGAAAAAAATAAGTCACAGATATAGAATGGTATTTTACAGTTTTCTTACCTGGGCAGCAGGAGTCAGTGTAAAGGTACTCCAGGAAAGAAAGGAAAGTGTCTTTGGAAACCCCGTACACTGGAACCAGAACGCTATTTGCTTCCACATAATTGCCATTAAACATAGCTGCCATAACCTCACAGCGGGCCACCAGAACTGCCCTGTGGGCTGGTACAGTTGCACCTGCGGGATGCAAGATAAAAATAAATATACAGTGACTTTATATAACACAGAAAGATCTTCATTTTAAAGCTTGTGTCTTCTTAGAAGGTCGTCACTCCCCCGAACATGATTAAAGTGTTGAAAGTTGACAATAACTAACAGTGAACTCACTGCACGCCAGTTAATGTGAATAATGAATAGTAAAATAAAGCAAAAAACAACAAACAAAAATTAATTAAACCAAAATTAAATAGGCTAAACCAGTACAATAAATCTGTTCACATTAACTGAACCTCCAGCCCATTGCATAAATATTTAGTGCTACGAATTGTTGTGCAAGTAGTTAATGGTTGAACTTGATGATCTTACGGGTCTTTTCCAACCTGAATGATTCTACGATGAGTCATTTATGTTCACCATTAACCCTACTGGTAATTAATATTTGTACCAGAATAACCACATGATAGAGAAAGGCAAATTCCAGATGAAGTTCCATTAAGCCCAGTAAGTAAATATAAATTTAACTGGACTAAATATTGTGCCTAAGTGAACTTCCTGAATGGCTGTTTCATGGAAAAAACACTCACAATTTTTTTCCCAGAAATTTATTAATTTTGTATTATTTGCAAGTGAGTCCTTTGCTTTACTGTGGCATTTGGAAGACCTGGAGAGGCCAACAGCCCAGGGTGGTAGAGGCCTTTCAGGCTGCAGAGTACAGCTGGGCTGAGCACTCCATTTCTAGGTGCAAGGAAGTGTCAAGCAAGTGCCAGTCAGGACAGCAACCAAAACCAAAATGAGCATTTAGAGTTGGATGTAAATGTTTTAATCAAAATTATAATAAACACATCAGCTGACATGCAATATAAATATGCTGCATATACTTACAAAGAAGTTGCTGTTTAATTATGTCTTTAACCACAACATTGGCCCCTGAATAATTCTTTGAAGCCGTCTGGCATTTTTTGCCTTTTGTTCTATTTCTACTCCCCTGTACTTCTACTTCCAAAATGTCTAAGCTGCATACAAAATGTATATATATATATATATATATATATGTGTGTGGAGAGAACACTTGTCAATAATATTACGTATTTGTGGTAGTAACATGAGCAGTACCTGATGCTGCTCTGATGTAAAATGCACATGCACTTCTGTTTGTGCTTGTGAATGGACATTCATCAATTAATTAAGCAGTTCTGTCACATTCTGTGTCTTTACACAGACATAATGGGCTCCCATTTTTCCTGGCTCCCCTACTTCCGTAAGCTAGAAAGCTCAAAGCAGTGCTAAGCATCCAAGGAACTGCTCAAAAACTTCCAAATTTGTTTGTCTGGTTAAGACTAAGGCCTTCAATTCCTCTTAGTAGTTATTTAATTTTAATACATTTATTGTGATTGATGAATCAGAGAAAAAAGTTTGGAAGATGTATCAAGCGTCATGAAAAACAGTTCACATTTTATAAGTGGATAAGCATGCTTTTTTATAATCCTTGTCAACTCATCCAGGGATTGGGGTTTTGTTTCTGTGAAATATATAGTGTTGCCCTGGTTTCATCAACTTCCCACAAAGCCTCTCGCAGGAGTGGGACACTGAGGTGAATTGTTCATGTCATTGAGCTCAACATCAGTATTCCCTTCTCCTTTTCGAAGATATTTTTGTGGAGTTTTTTCTCCGCATTAAACACAATATCTAGAAAGAGTCTGCTTGTCCTGCTATGCTTATGCTTGAGGAGTTAATGCTTCATATTTGGCCCTGGGATTTACATCTGAAAATAATTAAACAACTACCTAGTTCTAGAAGGCCATTTCTGCATGAAGGATGAGTATGGACAAACGGAGAATAGTGTTAATGTTTAAAAACCATCTCACTCTTATTCTTACAGAAGCATGCAACACATTTCTCCCACCACATCTTTTATTGTAAGGATGAACACATTTAATCTCCAGTCAAAAATTTCAATCCTGACTCTGCAGCACATCAGGCAGTAAAATGTGGTGGGTGTCCGTGGCACCAGATCTGCAGGTCACCAAACCCTGGTAGCAAGGACAGCGAAGCCAGTCCCTGTCAGCTTCTGGGGGGACAAGAAGAGTGCTTCCACAGCCAGCACCCACCTGAGATGGACAGGGGGATGTTGGCCAGGAGTCAATAACCGCAATTTCTGGTCTTTTCACTGAGGGCAACAAGCCCAGAGGAGCCCATGCCTCTCCAAGGTGTGATGTTGGGCAGAGCCCTTGAGTATGTTCTAGTGCTTGTGCAGCTGGGAACAGGAGTGNAGAATAGAATAAAATAGAATAAAAATAATTTCAGTCAGGGAGGCACAGTCTGCCGTGACAGGCAGAGAGAATTCCTATAGGCTCGGCCCAGACAAACCATGCTGGGAGTGGACACTGCTACAGAGCATCCACAGGGACAAGCTTTCCTTACTTTCTGCAGTGACAGAAAAGCATTCACATTTCCTTAGCTTTGATGCCATGGAACATGATCACCTCTATGTCTCACACTCCTGAAGAGGGGAAAAAGGATGAAGGCTGGAGGCAAAGGGAGCAGAGGCAACTTACCTTGTATTTTGAAGATGACATCAGCCAGGACAGGTGTGTTGAAGAACAGCCTGAGAGAAGTATTATAGAGCCGTTTTATCTGGTTTGACCTGCAGTCTTTTACAGTGTTTAGCTGAAAAATAAATCGGTAATAAAACACTGTCATGTGTGGCAGCCCACGGAACTAAATATTACAGGGCCTCATTTATGTGGGAAGATAAACAACGGCCTGTCACACGTGCATTCCTCTGCAATCCCCTTTTATCTTCTAACTTCCTATTCTCTACAGTGCAGCAGCTCTGAGGGGTCTCTTGTTGCCCACAGTCATTCCTCAGCTCTCGCCTTTCTTGACCTTTGACAAAACTCTCCCACTCAGCCCCACCAGTGAGGCTGGGCTTCATTGGAGTTTTCTGGAGTCCACACTTCTTCATATATTCACTGTCGAGACCCAACACTGCAGCGAAACGAGTTTTGAGGGCTCTGGGGGTAGCAGGGGACACACATCCACCCCCCAGCACGATGCTGTGTGCAGCGACAAGGCAGCTGAGAGTTCTGAGATTCTTTAGATTGCCCTGGAATTGCCTCCACAGAGGCAGGGGGAGCTCACAGGCTGGAGCAGAGGCTCCTCTTGCAGTAACCTGGTAGTGTCAAGACCCTCCAAAATGCAGCACTCCCAGTTAGCTTTCAGTTTTGGTTTTCTTACCTTAAAAATGTAATCTAAAGCTGCCAAAAGGAACAATATCAAAATCATATTGCTAGACTGTGACAAGTGAAATTTAGATGAGGTTGAATTTATTATTAAAATCTTAAATTTATCAGTGTTTTAGTTTTACTAAGAAAAATCACAATTCCTTTTTTTTGGCCTCCAAAGGAAAATGCTTAAATGTGAAATAAAAGTACCTTAAAGGCATAAAAAAAAGAAAAAAAGAAATGACAACAGCGCAGGCTCAGCATCTTAAAAGTCTTCAGGCTGTCCAAGTCCAAACCTATAAATGTTTTAGCTGTGAGCTCTAAGGGCTGGTAAGCCTAAGACAGAGCAGTCATAAGCTGAAAACAGCTCAGTAACCTTTTGATCTTTATGTTGTGTTATTCCAAGAGAATCCAAGAAGTTTTCCCATCTAAATCGACAGAAATCATTAGCGTAAGTTCTATACTATCAGGGAAAGTAAAAACTCCACGAACAGATGTGTATAAAAACTAATTTTGTATTAAAACTAATTCTACATTGTAACTTTTTTTAAACTTAATAATATGATATAAGTTACATTTTTCTGTGAGGTTTTCTACTGGATGAACTATACTGAGTTATAGCCAGCTTTCCATGTCACAACACTTATATGAGAAACCACCCCTCTGGATCTACTGCAGAATCCCAACTTTTAGCATATCTTCAGGAGCAAATCTTTCCTGGGCAGCCTCTATTACATGGGAATTAACAACCCATAGTCATATTGCCAGACAATGTTCAAAGCTGTGAATGCGACTAATCCTTTTAGAATACTTGCTTGTGTGATTTTTACCAATTACATTAATTCTGCACGTTACATCAGGATGACTGTGTACATGCCTGCAAACAACCCACAAAAAACATGAAAAGTGTAAGACAAAGTGACTTTAAAACAAAGACTGACAAGAAAACCTTGCCTACAAAACAATTTCTTGAGAACTTAAGCAGGTAACAGTGACCCTAAGGGAGTTAGATGTACCTTCCCTGGGGTTTTCAGGATATATTTAACTTTCTCAAGCACATGCTCTGTTTTTTCTGGATCCTTCAACTTCTTTTTTATGTCCTCTTCTAATCGTTCCCACTGGAAAGCACCTGTCACAAGAGCAGGGAGAAATGGATTATACATTGGCAAAGCACCGCCCTCAGCAGGCAGAGAAAAGGACATATCAACGCCAAAGAGACCCTGCAGAAATGGTAGATCTTTGTACATAAATCAGCCAGATCTTAGCTTTTAGGAAGGTCAAGATGCAATTTTTGCACACTAAAACTTCCATGGTACTTTTTATAGTGCAACCAAGTACCAACAGACTGAAGCATCTCTGTTGCTTTCAAACTCAGTTTCTGAATTCCTCCCAGTCCAGTCACTACGTATTGCAGGTGGAGATGCAGAAAAAAAATAATCCTCAATGTTTCAGTATTTGTGGAAGTTCTTTAGCTTCTGCCCATGCTGCTGGCTGCATTGTTCTGTAGGTGACTGAACCAGAAAAACTTAGTGTGTAGTTACATTCTGAGTCCTCATAGCTAAAACCAGCACAAAATTTGCAGTAGAATTTCTGTTATTCTTGTTTTCACAGTCGAAGCCATGATATTGACTGAGGTGTCTCAGTAACTTTCTTGGGAAAATGAACATCGTTTAAACAAAGATAGTTTACCTTCATGCGTTTTGCTGGAATAAGTCTCAAAAGCACCGTGGGGCTTTGTGGTAACTTTCTGTCACCCAGGACGAGAAGGAGACAGAAATAGATCAAGTTCAGTGACAAAACCAACTCAGCACAGCCCTGAAGATGCTCTGTTGCCGAGAGGCTGAATCAGCACCTACAGCACACAGCATCCTCAGCTCAACCACCTCCCATCTACATCACAATGTGAGTGTCACAGTCCTGAAGAGCTGAAAACTCATTATTTGTTCCCTGCTTAGCCTGTACCTCAAGTGCCTTCAAATGACATGGTCACCTCTCAGAGGCAACAAAAGGCACAATGACTTTTGACACTGCCTCTCAGGCTGGGAGTTGTGACCTAAGGCAGAGCTCTGCCTGCAACTGCACAGATTCTCAGCTCCTTCGTTGACATAAAGGAAAGTAAAAAAGTTGAATTAGTGTATACAAGGCAGCAGGCACAAATTGTAGATGGTAACAGATAAAGATGTTTACAAAGATGTTTAGATTGGAGGAAAGGAGGCTCGGGGTGACCTTGTCGCTCTCTTCAACTGCCTGGAAGGAGGTTATAGCCAGGTTGGGGTGAGTCTCTTCTCCCAGATAACAAGTGGCAGAACAAGAGGAAACAGCCTCAAGCTGCACCAGGGGAGGTTTAGATTCAATATCAGGAAAACATCTTCACCTAAAGAGCTGTCAAGCTCTGGAACAAGGTGCCAAAGGCAGTGGTGGGGTTACCATCCCTGGAGGCACTTCAAAGATGTGACACCTGAGGACAAGGTTTAAGTGATGGGCTTGGCAGTGATGGGTTTAAGTGATGGGCTTGGCAGTGATGGGTTTGCGGTTGAACTTGATAATTTTAGAGGTCTTTTCCAACCCAAATTATTCTATAAATTAAAAATACTGTATTTATCCATCACCTGCTGAAATTCCAGTTTTAATCCCTGTCCTTGTCTCCAATAAATAAGAACAAAAAAAATCTATTCAGTGAAAAACTTCTGCATCTTTTCCTGTGTTTGTCACAGTTTTGGAAAGAACTGAAAGGGATGCCTTTGGTGTACAAACGCCAACTGAAAGCTGAAAGATTCTCTGACAGGTTGGAAAATATTTTATAAAGAAAAAACAGGTATTTCTGCTTCCAGAAAAAAACCCCAGCCCCTTCAGCTGAGGATTTCTAAGCAACATCTGAAAAGTTAAAAAAATATCAGTGCCATTTTAATAGCTGGTATTAGGTAGGTGAGGTCACAGTCTGTACAAGCTGGTGACAAAACTCATGCAACACATCAGAGGTCCCCACACTCCAACCACTTATCACTGTTTTCTCTTCAGCAGCAGAAGAGAGAATGACTTGAGTTTTCTAAAGTAACTCTGCACTCTTGCCCTTGTCTTTAGAACCGGCAACCATTTATAATGTTTTAAAAGCCTAGGATCTGAAACTGACTCAAACTCCAAATTTTTTTGGCAAAATTTTAAATGTTATTGATGTTAGATTATGGAATAATTTAATTTAGGCCAGTTAGATCTGGAATGACAACTAATTTAATCTTTGTTATATTTAGGTGATGGTCTTTTCTCATTGTCCATTATAATCACAAAGGATAAAATAGGTGTGGAAACATGGTGAAACATCATCTCACAACAGCAAAATCATGTTCCTTAGGGTAATGCACATACTCCTTCATGAGAGGATAGGGAATGAGTAGCCAGACCTGTCCCCAGCAGGTACCTGAATAAATGAAGTGGAGGATGTCTGGGAGACAAGAGCAGAAGACAGAATCCTTCACCACCACCCTGACTGGTGGGACACAGGGTGGGACACCATGGGGGGACGAGGGAAAGGGATCCCTCGCCTCCACCACAAAGAGACTCTGTGCCAGCTGCATGATGGAGGCATCGTGGGCGTTGGATGGGCTCTTCACCCCGAACAGAAGCATGAAGAGGTGGCTGACGGAGCAGAGGATGATCTTGTGAGCCTCTACTGCTGTGCCAAAGTCCTCAGGGTAGAAGGCCACATCTGCACACTGGCAGCAGCAGAGCAGGTTGTGCAGGTCCGCATTGTAGTGCGAGGCTTCGCCCTTCAGGATCGGCATTTTTTCTGCGAAAGAAGTCAGGCTGTAAAACTTAGGCAAGTGCTAATCACAGCCAGGACAAGGCTAACCAAGGTCAGGACATCTGACCTTGTCACACAAAGGGCAGTTTTTAGAAGAAGTGTTCAATGAGAAAATTTCTTGTATGCTGTTTGAGTATCTTCAGTAAAATACCCTAAAAATGGAGATACTTGGTACAGTAAGTAAGTTAAGAAATACCTAGTTTAGTAGTCAGTGTCTGTCCTTCCATGAACCCTCTATAGACAGTTATGTTATAAAGAAACATTGACTGTCTGTCCTAAATCTAAAAGGTCTGGACAAATTTCTAGAACACGCAAGAGACAATTTAGACGTAACTACTTGTCAGTAATTATTTTATGGAATAGATGCATCATGCTCAGAAATCCCATAAAGGTGCATACTTCTCTGCCTTGCTGATGCTGCAGAATAGTAATTCATGCTCTAACAATTTTCTTTTGTAATCTGTCCTTAAGGCTTTTATGTAAACATTTTATTAATTCATGTTTTCATTATTTCATTAAGTCCACCAGAAAACCACTCCTATTAGTTATACCTAAAATAAACTAGAAATCCATTGCAATGTTACATATTGCCATACAATTCTCCCCAGGTTAATTAAATGGTCACTAAAAGATGGTGCAACATAATCAGAATAGCTGACAATAGATAGCACAGCTCACAGGAACAATTGTTAGTAAAAAATGCAGTAAAAAATACTAGTTGTGCATAGAAAGCAACACACATAAGGAATGATACTAGAGACCAGACATGAGTGAGCACCTGGCTGTTCAAGCTGAGGTGGTTGGACTCGATGACACTTCTGTGTCTTTTTCCTTTTCTTCATTTTTTCAGACGACTTCTGATTCAAACTTTGGATCATAAAATATTCCAGCTAAGACAAGAAATATGTATTTTTAAAAAACCCTTGTTATTTAATAGCAACCTAGACATCAAATTGAGGAGTATAACAGGTTCTGTGCAGGGCTAAAGCTACTGACACTATTACCAATCACCTGGGAGAGTCCCAACACTCCTTAGCAGAAGCGACCATATTTAGATGGAATTAGCACCATTTAAAAGACTATTTATTCAAATGATTGTGGTTCATTTTTTTTGATATTTAATCTTCCTAGAAATGGCAGACACAAAGATATTCAATTTACCAACCTCTTTAAATGCTCGTTGTGTCTTGTGGAGTGGCCTTGTCCAGCTGGGTGTTATCCAGCAAGATAAAAGGACAGGAATACAAGTGGAAAACGTAACTGCAGTGTGTCACATGTCTTTCATAAACCTTCCTAGTTTAAACCAGAGCAACCTTGGTACTGCTAATTCAGATAGCATCATAGAATCATAGAATCCTAGAATAGTTTCTCTTGGAAAGTACCTTGAAGACCATTGAGTTCTGATCCTCCTGCCCTGGGCAGGGACCCCTTCTGCTAGACCAGGTTGCTCCAAGCCCTGTCCAACCCAGCCAAGAGCACTTCCAAGGATGGGGCACTCACAGCTTCCCTGACCATTCTGTTCCAGTGTCTGACCACCCTCACAGCGAAGAATTTCTTTCTAGCTTGAACCTTGCATTGGTGGGAACTTGCACTTGGTGGAAGGGCCCATGGGGTGCCTCCCCTGGCTCCCTGAAGCCTTCACATTAATCATGCACCCCCTGTGTGTTCTACCCTGCTTCCAAACCAGCAGATTCTCGCTCACCACTCCTCCAAAGTATTTCTGGATGTAGAAATCATTAAGAGTGTGCAGTTCAAGGTAAGTGGCTCCAAGTTCCTTTGCAAGATGAACTCCCTCAGAGGTTGTGACACAGCTCCTCCTGTCTGAAGTGCACAGAGGACAGGTGCAAGGCACTCCTGGAGTAAAAAGTGATAAAAAAACCCCCATTTTGGCCAAATAATGCAAAATTTTTAGATTCCTAAATACCTGTGAAGATATCTTTGTTCGAAGAGAACAAAGAGGGAAATGAAAACATAGTAACTTTATAGTAAGAAATCTGTAATTACAGAAAAAACACCAACTTCTTATTAATCAGTTCAAAATACTAGTTACTCTATGTTTGACACTCTACAAACCTCGGTACACATTACACTGGTGTTACTTTATCGGTTTTGTTAAGGAGGAAAAGTCCAGCTGTACTTCCAGAAGCCAGGTTCAGCTTTGGCTCACTACCTTTGCAATGCCTGGGTCTTGTACTAGCCTGCAGGTGTTACCACTCGTGAATGTCACCCTCAAACCTGCTGAACTATCTCAGCCTGTCCGTGCAGGAAGTGCACACAGAAATGGAAGAGGAAAATTTCCACCCCAGACCAACCTTTGATGGGTATGCACATACTGCAGGATCTGGTTCAATTACACATATTTTACATATATATTTTAAAAGACAAATTAGGTACTTAAAAGATCATGCCAGTTAAATGTTAAAAATCTTTCAGCCACACTGGGTCAGCTTTGCATAATGGCAGCATGAACCTGAATGTGCTTTCAAACGTGCTCTGCATGCTCCATGTTAATGTCTTCTGCCTAGACCTATGGATAACATGTAATAAAAAAACTTTTTCTTTTTTTTAAAATCATTTGTTTTGGCAGCACCATTTACCATTACAGAGGATTAAGATCTTAGTAAACTGTATGAGCAAACTGCTGTGTTCACAAATACCTCTTAGAAACAAAAGTGTTCTCTGTGTGCACAGCAGTTTGCTCTGACAGGTCCCAGGGCAAACCCAGAGGTCCAGCCTGATGTCTTCCATAGCCATATTATTTAGGGAGGAAGACAGAAAAAAACTAAGTGGAAAAGAAAAAAAAAAAATCAAAATCACTGGAGGAGCCACTCAGTTTGGTAATATCCTGTGCTTAAATAACAAAGTGTAAGAAAAGGGTTGGGGAAGACAAACAATTTACCAAGACCTTGCCTTTAGAATGGGAGATTTATTACTCCTGCATAAATCAGAGCATAAAAGCTTTTGGTCATGATCAGTGAATTACTAAATGGAAGAAAATAAATATTTAACTGCTATGGAACTCTTTAACTGTCACTCTTTATCAGTCACTGAACTAGAAGATTTATAAGTAGACCCTGAGAAAACTGAGCATTCCATCCAGAGAGGATATATGCACGTGGATGAATATTTATATGTACATTATAAAATACGTTTACATCTACACCCATCACGTCTCTTATTCATTAAAACCCAGAAACACTTGTTTCAGTCAAGTATCATAACGTGAAAGACAAGCCAGGCTTGTGTTTTTCACTCATTGCTTTAGGAAAAAAATCCCAGAGAATTTCAAGGGCTTTTCCCACCCACTCTCAAATATTTGCTGGATCCAATTTTAATCTCATACACTAGAGATACTTCATACCCAAATGTATGTTGCTTAATCCAAATTACTGGATTTAATCCCCATGTGTGATGGCTCCACAAGAAGAGTTGTTGAAGAGGTCAAAGAAGGATAAGTTGCCTTTCATCACCAGGGTTGATTAAGCACAATGTTCTTGCCAATACATCAGTCTACAGAGCCAAAATACATGTGCATATTACTGTCATCCTGACAGACTAATTGTTTCTGTTAGCAGCTTGTAATTTCTACTGAAATTACACTATACCCAACTTCTAAATGGGATTTTATCTGTTGTTACAGGAGGCTGGATACATACCGTTTTTTCTTGCACCAATAGCAGAAATTATTACTGGAACTGAGCAGTGGTTTAATGCTTTTTTTACCATTGGCACATAGCTGTCCTTCAGTTCTTGAAATGAAGACTTGTCATTGACAGAGTATTTAATCACAATAATATCAGCTCCTCCAATGAGCCTGCAGGAGGTGTACCAGTCACTGTCAAATATATCCTGAAAAGAAAAAAACACTGATCAAGAATTTACTATCTATAAAGAAAAAAGATGAAATATCCAATATTCTTAATGCAAAACTTTACAGAAGTGTTTTTGTCTGATTAGATACTATCTGAAGACATGCAACAATGAGCAGAATTCATGCTTGTAATTTCCTTGTATTGAGAGCAAGTTGTTTGTTATAATAAATATAAATATTTTCCATGAATTCAGGAATTCTGCAAGAAGAACTGAAAATAGAGTTTATCTGGGAATCTTGTTTTCAGGAAGAAACTTTGCTGGTTTAAATACTTAACTTAAAACCTGTTTCATTTATAAGATAAAAGCACCTTCAAAGGTAGAGGTTTTCGGCTATTCATACACAAACATTATTAATCACACCATTTTAGGGAAAAGGTTAGACAGAACTATCCTATGTACCTGTGAACTGTTAAACACAAACTTAATAATTCAGCAAGATTTTTATCTGCTTTGCAAGAGCTTCCACATAGTTTTACCAGGCGTTAATACTTCAGGATAAGGACTTCAATCACATACCTAAACCTCCTTTTTCGATTTCACATTCAATTTTTCATTGCTTATGCTGAGGACTTAACCTCTAAAATTGTTTGATACTCTGTCAATTTCCAGCTGTGCTGCATCCACACACAATATACAGTTATCACTTGTGTATTTGTCATGGAACTGTGATTCCACAATCTCTGCTTTGCCTGAAGGTAGCTCGTAAATGCGTGGGAAAGCCTTGGCTTTGAATGCATGCTGAATTGAAAACTCTTGAGAGAAATCTGAAACTGGTCCAGAAAACTGAAAAACAACTCTGATAACCCAAAATACTATCATCTCTTAGGAAAGAGATCTTTTCTTTTGCTCTTTATGTGCTTAAAGGGGGCTTATGAGAAAGATGGGGACAAACTATTTGGCAGGGTCTGATGTGATAGGACAAGGGGCAATGGTTTTAAACTAAAAGAGGGTAGATTTAGGTTGGACAGAAGGAAGTAATTTTTTACTTAGAGGATGGTGAGGCCCCGGCACAGTTTGCCCCAAGAAGCTCTGGGTGCCCCGTCCCTGGCCGTGTTCAAGGCCAAGCTGGATGAGGCTCTGAGCAATCTGGTCTACTGGAAGCTGTTCCTGTGCATGGCCAGAAGGTTGGAAAGAGATGATCTCTAAGGTTACTTCCAACCCAAACCATTCTGTGATTCTGTGATTCTATACCCTGCCCTTCATGAGGCAAAACTAGAAGAACCTGGGATCTTCAAAATGGAAATCAGCAGTGATGAAATAAAGACAATATGAAAAAACAGGAATAAATGAGCACAGAATAAGTGACAAAAGGGCAGGACTCAAGTTTGGGTTGCAGGGGGAGCAATGTGAATTTTGAAAAGCAAGTCAAAGAAATGAAAGCATTACAAATGGGAGTCAAATACATAAAAGATTGGTAATATCAACAAATGACGTGGCTTGCATTGTCAACATAACTATTTCTGATCATTTCAAAAGGGTCATTGTTTGAAATATGGTGAGGTAGGTGCAATGCTTTTAACTACAAGAAGTAGCATGACCTTGATGGAAGTCAAAGTCAGCAAATATTTGCCTAAACTGTGAGTGCACATCATTCCCAGTTCAGGTCTTGACCTTACAAAGAAATAAGTCTGGAAATAAATTATAGTAGGCATTCCCATTGATCTCTGTAATAGAAGCTTTTGTTCTGCAATAAGTAAACCACAATTAACGATGTATCAGGAATAGCTCTTAGATGATTAAACACTTTGACAGGAGAGGAGGTCAAGTGCACTGCTCTTTATATTTTTTTTTTTGAGACAACTCAGTTAGAGACTATTACAATCCCAGGCTAAGCAGAGTCTCAACTAGCACTTAATACAATCATTTAGGCCCAATTAATAACATAACATTTACATATAAATGCTCCTTTAACACCTCTTGCAGTATGACTACCAGCTACAGTGTTTCAAGACAGCCACCTAGATGGATATTTGGAGAACTTGGATCACACAATCAGACAAAAATTGAGTTTTCAGGGGACAGCTTTAGTACATTTTAGATGGTGAAGATCTCAACTGAGAATTTTTGAGTTGTATACATTTAACACAACAAAGGTTTAATGGAAAAATACAGTACAAACCAAAAAATAACATAGAATATTTATCTGTTCTGTTCTGTTGGCAGACAGAAAGCACATCTGTTCCTTTGTAATTTCCTTCCAGCTGACTCTCTTCAAGATCAGCCCAGGTTTGCACCTGCCCATCTCTACAAGATTGGAAACAATTGGTGGTATCATAAACAAAGTGGAGAGCACAGGTGCACAAATACATGGTAACTGCACAGCTTTAAGCATGAGTAATAAGAAATGCTTCGGGAAACTTCTTCTGGAATTTAATGTGTGCATTTTTTACATGTATGTTATATAATATTGTACACGTAAAAACATATTATATTTGTATATTGTTTGTGTATTGTTTTTGTGGTATATTTGTATGTTGTTTTTCACTCACTCCTGCGTACAATGGAGCTAAATCTCATGTGCTGGGGAAATCCTCCAAAAACACCTCCAACGATGGGTTATTTGCACAAGGCATCCCTGAGGCAGAGCATCTGGAGCCTCCTTCATTACCACTTTTCAAGAATCTTTCATGCAAAAATGACAGGGAGTTTCTTCAGATGAAGAACAGCAGTTCAGGTTCAGGAATAACCTAAATTTCAGGTTCCATCTATGAAATTTGTGCAACAGCTACTCCTCATCATGCTTCCTGCTCTGTTTCCCACGTCAGCCATTGACAAAGAAAGAAGTAGCTACACAGCTGAGTTTATTTTAATACGACCTTATTAATTATACTTCAGATATTGTTCTGCTCAAGATATATTAAGAAGAAGCTTCATTCTTTCCTTGCATGCCTTCATTCTAAGTGTCTTATAACATATTCTTCCCATTAGTAAATGATACTTCTCAAGATTCAGTGCTGAAAATAAAGCTTTCAGAGGCATTGAAGATACGATTTTCCTACAAAATCACATGATCCCTCAAGACAACAATACTTGCTTTGTTAAAAATGATTTATGAATGCCTTTTTGGAATGGCAGTGAAATTCCTCACACAAGTGCCCTTGCAATGCCCACACTCTTTCTGAAAGCTGCTCCTAAGTGTCCCCACATCCACCCAGCCTAGGCCTCAATCTGAGGCAGCAGCAATGCCAGCCACTCTTTGTGGGGACAAGGGCGCCTGGCCACCTCATAGGAATGTTCCCCTGGGATTTCCCCAGGATCCAAGAGAGCTGCATTGGGAATATTGGAGAGTTATCCCTCTCTACGATCCATTTACAGACCCAGTCTCCACTACCAAAACCTTCTCCACATTGATGCTCTCTCCACACCACATATCTGGGGCCTTCCCCATTTTTTTTTTCAACATTCCTCTGCAATTTCTTATCAAGTCTGCAGCAGGGCAAATTTTATGGGCGTACTCTCCTTAATTTACTAGTCCCCTGAACTTTGATAAGTAATCTGCAGCACAGATGGAAATATCTCCTTCAGAAATCCCCCTAAACTTCCCCCCCCACAAAACAAAGGAAGCTCATATTGGCCTGTGTCATCCTCTCATATATTACTTAATAGTAACTTTTACCAGAATATGATCAATTATTGTAAATTGCCATTTCAGGCATTCAAGTTTAAAAATGAGAAGGGATGATATTTTGAAAAATGAGAAGTTACAAGCTGTCGTTTTTTACTGAAGCAGTAATTTGTCTAGATTTCTAAAAACAGTAAGTGAAACCTAAAAGTGGATCAGATTCCTTTATCTTTAGACATGGTAAGGGCTGGCCAGCCTCAGCAGCACAAGGAGCACAAGAATTCTGAAAAAGAGGAAAAAGCCAGACAACTACACTATGGATGATACCATTGACATAAGAAAGCTCACAGTGCTTGAGGAACTACTCCAGTTGGTGCAGTAAGTAAAAAAGCAGACAAGAAAAATTATGAAAAGGCTCAGAGAATGAGATTTTTCTAAGGGAGAATTAGTAAAAAAAAATCACAGACCAGCTTTTCAAAATCGTAGTTAATATATTTAAGTTAATGTCTTTAAGTTAATATATTTATGCACTTGTGAGCCCCATGGGGGTCTGCAGCTCTGTGCAGGGCTCTGAGCAGACACAGCAGAGCATCCACCCCTCTGCCCCTCTGCAAGTATCTAATCCAGCACAAGGCAATCTCCAAAACCCAGCTGCTCCATTTTCCCCTTTTGTAACATTTCTGTACTTGATGATGTCATTAATTCTCTAGAAACTGAGCAGTTTTTATGAAATAGAGGAAAGCGAAAAATATTCTGGGGGTATTGTTTTGGGGCGGGGGGCACAACCAAACCCACAACCAAGCAACCAAAGCCACAAAACCAAAACAAACAACCAAAACCAGGTGGCTCTTAGCAGAAAAAGTCAAAAAGGGCAGCAAGATCCCCAGGCCAGGACAGAAACACTCTCATATCCTTAGGGTGTTGCTCCAAGTAAGAGAGGAGAGAACAGGAGTTACCACAAGTAAGGAACATTTTAGAAAGAAGTTTTTATTTCGCCATTTATTTTCCGGCATTGTAATTAAATAAATCAAAACATGAATTATAGCTTCTATTCTGTGCTTAATTCTGGACTTGAGGAAGATTCACTTGCCATCAGATATTAAAAATTGTGCCTGCATTTTTTCTGCAGGAGCATAAAAAATTCAGTGTTAAAATGAATAGCAAAATACATGCAAGTCAGTAAAATGGCATCTCAGTCCTGAAGACTGTCAAATCTAAAAGCGTGTTAATTAAAGCAGCCTTTTCCAAAGAAAATCTTGAAATTCATTTTGGAAATTACTTCTTGTGAGTTACTAGCTCCACACAGAGGTTTAACCCTCCAAAATTAGAAAAACTGGGACATTCTTGTTCAATATGCCTTAAGATAGAACAGCATGAGCAGGCATTAGGAACTGATCAACTTTTAAAATCACAATATTCAGCAGAGATGTTAGCACACATGTCTTTTCCCCAATTCTTTATGTCTCCTCTCATCCTAGGTCTGCATTTTTTGAGAAAACATTTTGAAGCCACTTGATTTACAAGGATGTTGGTGCACTGTGCATCTGTCCCCTGCACACAGCACACAGCTCTGCCAGAGCAGTGCCGGGCACAGCATAAGGGTACACCCAGAGAGTGGCACACAAAGAGCAACCTGTCCTTGGAAGCTGTGACATTTTGCTCCCAGATTTTGAAAAGTGTGGTGTTCCACTACTGTCTCTACAGCCCTGTGATATCTGCGTGGATTATAAGATCCCCAAAGCCAGCATTTCCATTCTGCAGCCTGCAACTGCCTCGGGAAGGAGAGCTGCTCACAACATGCCGGTTTGCATGTTAGCAAACATGAATTTATCTTTGTTATTTCCCAAAGACACCTGAACTGCTGACCCTCCTGCAGACTCAAAAGGCTGAGCAGTGTCCTGGGCTGACAGACAGGTGCAGCAGCAGACTGGGACTGAAGAAAACTAAACTGCACCACAATCTGGCATACAAAAGGGTCCCCCCACTCACCATGGAGCCTATTCAGTAAACTCACATCAACACTGCTTTTCCAGACTGATGGCTGTGGAGGACAGAGAGCAGCTGGGCACCCTTGAGTTCTGAGACTCACAACTATCAGTGTACTCAGTTGCCATGTTCTTGTCTGGGACTGATCTTGCCTTAATCATACAGATTTAATCAAGACGATGTACAAATCCCAGGTAAAACACAAACCCGCCTTTGTGCTCAGATGGTAGAGGTTGAAATACTGCAAGGCCCACCATACTACGACCTCTGTGTTTTGGTAACATGCAACAGGCATCCTTTTCCACACAGAATATGACTTGAGGCAACATCTGTCAACATTTTGACTTGTTCTGTGCTGTTTCCCCCGGCTAGCAGGGGAGCAGCCTGGAACGAACGCCTGAGACGTGGTAAGCTTCAAGCACCCAGCCTATGGGAAGTAGTCCTGTTCTGCCTTACCCTAGCAAGGACACTGCTTCATGCATGGCAAATAACCTCCTGCAGAGTCCAGTCCTGCTCTCTGACATGTTTTCTGTGAAGAGAAAAATGCTAATCTGTCCTCAACATTCTCAGTAGCGTATCTCTTGCCTCCTTTAGCTGATAGAAGGAAAAAACCTGAGGCCTCAGAAACGCAATGACTCAGACAATGACAAGCTAGCTTTTGAAGGGCAGAAATTATAAGGTCTCCAGAACTGAGCAACTTCATTTTGCAGAAGTGCAAATGCAATTAAAGCAACGTAAAAACACGTCAACTGTGTCTCCAATCTATGTCCTTCCTTCCCCTTCTCCAGCTTCCCTTGTTTGCCTTCCCACCTCCTTTACCATCCTCCATTTCTCTGAAACAGCCTTTTGAAGTCCTACAGACTTCATTTATATTCAAGAGATTTTACTCTTTGCTGCGCTCCAGCAACTCCAGCAAACTGCACATGCAGGTCACATGCAGCTTCACAGATTAGGAACAGGATCCCCCAGTCCATCTGAACCGGTGTCTGTAAGCACAGCTGGAAAAAAGAAATAAAGAACAGAAGGACAGCTAAACTGGATTGTATAGTTTCGAGATTGCCAGCTTCTGCACGTGTATTTCATGGAGCTGTTATGGTTCCTGCAGATTCTCCAAAACGTTACCCTTATAGGAGTACAAAAATCACCCAAAGGGATAGAATTATGGAGCTGAAACTGATTATTGTTTTAATTTCTAAAAGCTGGTAAGCTCATGGGGTTTTTTTTAAGGCTACTAAGTGGTCATTAAATATGTTTTAATTTAGATTATCAGTATCATTTCTTACATAATCATTGATCTGCTCACACTCATAACTAAGTTTTCTCACTTACTAACAAAAGTGCTGACAACTTGCAACACTGCCAAAATCTTTTTTATTAACCATCTGATAAAGGTAATAATGTTAAGATGTGATTATTCTTTGTAAGAGAAGTAAAATCACTCCCTACATTGTATTTTGCAAGCTATCAAACCTTTTAATCTGTCATTTTTCACAGCTGGAAAAATTACTTGCCTGTTTTTTTACAGAAAAATAAAGTTTCATTTTACTGTTGACAAATATTTGGAGAGAGAGCTTATGATGCAATGTCACAAAGAAAGCATTCTTGTTTACCTCTGGATTATCTTTCACAAAATTTCCCCTAAGCAACACAGATGAAAAAACCACCTTACTACAGGGCAGGCTGGCAGGGGCTTGTTTATGGGAAACTTTGTAGCACCTTTGAGGTTTCACAGCATTTGCCTGGTTACATTTTATAAGTTTTTACTATTTGCAATCATAAAACCATGAATAATATCCCACAACAATGAAAACCATTTAAAATTGGGATATGTTTTCATTTTACCAAAACCCACACTCTTAAATGCAGTTGAAAAGACTGAGATGGGTCTCTTACCCAGACAGGACAGTCGTGTACCACCAGTCTGACATTTCCAAATACGCAGGCTTGATACTCAGTAAAGACTGGGTTTCCAACGTGACTGGCAGACAAGCTGCTGTCGATCTGGGAAATGAGAGCACTTCTCCCGAGATAGCTCCAGATCAGGCTGGGCTGCTGATTGTCCTCAGAAAAACCATCTCTTTCATTCCCAAAAGCTACAATATTAACCGACCTAACATAAAAATAATAAAGACAAAGTTGTGTTGACAAAGATGAAGGGCAGGGATAAGGGGAAAGAAAATAAAATCCCCTTAAATCAAAACTAACGTATTAATCCTTCCGAATCCTCTTCCCTCCCTAGATTTTAACACCCTCCCGTAATCAACAGAGAAACACATACATGATCTCAAATCCAACAGCAGGGTGGGAGCAAAGCAGAAAAGAAACCTGTAAAGGCTGCTTGCATTGCAAATCCCCGGCGGGCTTGGCTTGTTATTCCTTGGTGTCCACGCTCAGCCTCGCTCCGGTGACCTCTGGAGCTCTCGCCGCATTCCCTCGGCTGTGGCCAGGCTGAATAACTTGGTGCTGGCTGTTCCTGGCGGTGGACTGCAGCCGCACGCCGGAGCTGCAGCAGCAGCACGATCAGCAGCAGCCGCAATAACAGCAGTGGCGGCGGCAGCAGCGGCGGGATCAGGAGCGGCGGGATCAGCAGCAGCAGCAGCAGGATGAGCAGCAGCCGCAGGACGAGCAGCAGCGGCAGCAGCCCAGGCTCCGGCAGCAGCCCAGGCTCCGGTGGCCGCGCTGCTCCGCCGCTGCCGGTGAAGGCGCGGCAGCGTCCGGCCGGGAGGTCACGGCCATCGCATCCTGACGTCAGCGAGCACCGCGGACGCGATCGGCAGAGCGAGATGACGTCCCGAGAGCAGGTGCAGCCAGGTGAGCAGGGGCAGGGAAAGGCTCTGGAGCACAGCCGTGTCCCCCCGTTTCTGTTCCTGCTTCTGCCGCCGCCCCGCAGGAGGAGGATCAACATCCCCCACATCAGGAGACGGTGCCGCCACTTGTCTGCACCAGGGGAGAGACCTGGGACTGTCACAGCCAAAGGAAAAACCAGCGTGAAGATCGTCTCTTAAAGCATTTAAACCTCTTTCATTATTTTAAATTTTAAATGCTATGTATCTTTTCAATATTTGGCAGACGATTTCTTAAATGCCATGTAAATTTCTTAGTGTTCATGTGACGTTTAAAGCACTATTTTCCAAAAGGATGATCTCAAGTTGTATTAAAACAAACATGAATCACAGAACCACAGAATCACAGAACAGTTTGGTTTGCAAGGGATCTCTGAAGATCACCTAGCCCAACCCCCAACGCAGAGGTCACACAGGAAATACACCAAATCTGTTCTAAAAATACCGTGTTTGCTGTCAGATACTACCACATACACTAAAATTTTAAAAAGGAAAAAATAAAAATATTTTCAGCAAACTAGATGATGAACAATACTCTGTTATGTGAACACATGCTGCTGTTAATCCCACAGGCAAGAACTCATTCAAAACAGGACTTGATACGATTATCAACAGAATAGTGAATAGAGCTTTGCTTGCAACAATCCATACTTTGAGAAAAGTACTATTCCACTATTTCTAAATGTAGGAGATGCCATTTGATGTCACTGCCAGTTTTGCACCAATATAGTACTGAATGGCAAGACCATTTTAATAAAATGCAAGTATTAATGTCTGCTAGTGAATGTTAATGAATTATTTTTATTTTTATTACAAATTCTACAGGGACTACTGCAATTTAAAAAACCGAAAGAACAAAACAACAGATAATTTACCAACCTGTTTTCCACACATTTTATCTCATTCAAACTTCTGCTTTTCAACCTATCTTTGCTCCAGAAAACTAGAAGACAAATGACAAGTGGAGCTTGTGGTTTTGCTTCCTCCTGGAAAAAAAGTTAGAATACATGTTTCTTAGGTAAGTTTAAAGAAGTACCAGGAACCCACTGTTTTTTACCCCCGGTGATCCTCCAACTGGGATGTATCACCCTACACCTCCAAAGCCTCAGTGGTGTCCAAACACTGGGTGTATGATGTCGTGAGTCAACAGAACACTCAAAATTTTGCAACCATGACTATTTGTGTACTTTTCAAATGTCACTGAAGCTCCCTTGGAATTCTTAAATTTGCGCTTGCAGCAATCTACCCATTGAAAAAGAGGAAACCTTTGGGAGAAGTTCTTCACAAATGAGCCTGACCTGGTATAGCTAAATGCATAAATAGCTGGATACATAAATAAATGTGCACATGCATGTACAAACACAAACATGCGCATACAGACTTATATAAGCACGTGTTTAAAAAATATGTATGCCTGCGTATTACAGATACAACACACATACACAGGCAGATGTGGGCACACAAATGAATAGTTGTAACACCAAGAGAAAATGGGCTGTTAAATAAGGCAGTACTAACGAGGAGTGACCCAATTAACCCAAATTCCAATTAACATAGCTTATTCATTGCTGCGGACCAAGGCCTGCCCGGGGGTGCCCGGGGCAGGGGTACCAACTGAGATGGAGGGTCACAGAAAACACTTGTTTTCCTCTCACTCCTTGCTTCCACCACCTGGGAAACTACTTGGGTCTCACAAAAGTATCGGCTCTGGCAAAGTATGCAGATGGTGGATGTGAGATGCATCTCAGCTGATGAACCGCACTTAAAGCCTACAGACTAAAATACGCTGAACTGTTTCAGTGTTTTCCAGCAATCAGAAGACTGAAAACAATATTTAAAGCAAGCATTAAAATTGGATGAGAATGCTGTCTGTACTCCTGTCAAAGTAAGTCCATAACCCCATTTTTACTTGCATTGTACAGGGATTGTGCAATACCTTTCAAATAAACAAACAAACAAAACAGGAAAGGAAATGAGTTCACTTTGGCAGGATAATAAATACCGCAAATAAGGAAGTTGCTTGGCACCCCTACCCTAGATGCATTCTGCCAATTACATGGGCACTGCAAGGGAAAGCCGTAAAAGATTGTTTAACTGAGAGGATTACAGAGGATTGCTTGACTGTTCTGTTTGGCAATCGGGAAGTTGAATACCCTGTGATCAGCAAACCCTTCAGCCAGCAGGCATTTGCCATTGCTGCTGACAAACAAAGACTAAACTGCAGAAAAGGGAGTCTTTGACAGGGTCCGGGAAACAATCGCATATTCGGTCTTGTGTAGTTTGTGCTGGAACATTTTTGTTTTGTTTCAAACCATTTCCGTTGTAGCTTTCCGGTGAGCACCTCAGATAAAGCACTGAAAACAAATATACAGTCGTTAATGACAAAGGGGAATGATATTTGCCAGTGCAAGGAGATAAGTGCAGGCAAGTCAAGGAGGAGGATTTTTCCCGTGGGGAAGCTGTAGCCTTACTTGCACTGATCCAAGCAGAACTATCTAGCCTATATTTTCAGGACAGTGAGGAGATTTAGTGTACCTGAAGTCAAAGTCATTGCCAAACCTGCTTATTAGCTGAATCTGCACATTGCGCAAAGCAGCTGCTGCTGCTGCTCTTGCTGCTGGTGTGATCAGCTTCAGGTGCAAGAGAAAACGTGCTGTTCTAGGAGAGGTAAATTTCCAGGTGGTTTTTTTTTTTCCAAGATAGAAGATAATTCCAAATAACGGTAATACACTTTGAGCTGTTTCCTCATAATACTGCAAAAAATAACCTGTGATAGGCTTGGCTTTGTTGGTGTTTGTCCAGACTAAACACGGCTGCTGCAGGATCTGCCAGCCAAGACCTCCTGCTTGGACCAAGCCCCAACAAACAAAAAAGGAGGTTTTCTGTTGTTGCAGCCATCTGCCACATCCCCACCAACAAAAGCTATCTGTGTGTGGGAAATGAATGGAGGGACAGTGTTCAGGGCCAGTAGTATTTTTCAGGATAACCATGCCAGAAAAATCATGTAGTGTTGCTCAAACTTGAAAGCAAAGTTTTCAAATTTCCACACATAAATCACAGAATGGTTTGAGTTGATAAGGACCTTAAGCATCACCAAGATCAACCCCACCCCACACATTCAAGTCTGTTTCAGGGATGGCACAGGCACTCAGAGCCAGAGCCTGATGGTCCCTCCTGCCCAACAGATTTCTTTCTGGAGGTCACAGGTGGAGGCATCAATAAAAAGTGGCTCAAATTCTAAGGCTTTTGTTTCAAGTTGTGGAATGGCTATCCTTGGAGATATTCAAGGTTTCACTGAAGAAGTCCTTGCACAACCTTAGCCCTTTAGACACACTTGGAGAGGTGGCTAGGTGAGATGACCTCCAGAGGTCCCTTCTGACCTGAATTATCCCGACTGCACAAATCTCCTCCTTCCTGGAGAGTGACCACTAAGCCCTGTCCCTCACTTCCTCTTCTTACACCAGCTTTCAACTCCAAAACCAACCTCTCATCCAATCTTGTGGCAACTTATTTTCTTTACAAAGTTTAATAAGCTTTGCATAAAGCTTCTCAAAGGCTTTTTGAAAGTGCAAGAGGATTATTATGCCCACACGACCCTCTTTATTGGCATACTTACCACCCTTCCTCCAGAAGCCAGTGATGCTGGACTTCACTGCAAGCTCTCCAGCCGCTTCCCAACAGACTCTGGATCTCTGGATCTCACTTTCTTTCACAGGCACTGTCATCTCACCAGGAGTGGTAGCTGCTTCCACTGCTTTGGCATTCCCCAGGCCCTGCTAAAAGAGTTTTTTAATATATTGGTGGCCTCCAGTGATACACAGGCTGCAGACACAATATTTTTTTCTTGTCACAGTTTCTGATGACTGTTCTCAAAAATTTTATCTAATCCTGTCTATTTATTAACATCTACTTTTACTACTTTTTTTTTTGTAGTCTTAGTGTATTGGATCAAGTAATACCAGTGCAGTATTGAAACATTACGAAGTGGGTGGGAAATGATCTGATGGAAGGACAAGGAGAAAGAAAAATGTCACTTTCAGACTAAAACCAGATCCAGTTTGTGGCAGAATACAGCTGTGCAAGCAACTAGTAAGCTATGGAAAGCTGCTAGCCCTGTGAGGGTGAGATGTGGACTACAAGAGTCAGGTCTGCTGCAGACGTCCCACACAAGAGCTGCCCAACAAGCTTTCTGCCTTTGGAGGTGAAAGAAAGAAGGCCATGAGGAGAGGACCCATGTGGTGCCTAAATGCCCAACCTGCTTCAGCGGTGGAGGGCTGAAAGCACCATATGATGCAGAAGAAGCCCTACTCACACTGGTGAAAAACCCCAACCATAAATGCAGAGTTGCACCCTGCAATTCTTGTGTCATAGTTTAACAAGTGTTACTAATTGCATTAGAATTTTGCAGATAAAAGGATCCAAAAAAAAGTAGTTTATATGTTGTTTCAGCTGTTTTAGAAAGGGAAGCCATTGCCACAAGGCGGACATGGACGAGCATGTCATGCAGAGGAGCATCACCCCCACCCCAGCCTGCCCTGATTCCCCTCCCAAGGCTTGTTGGCTTGGACTTGTGCTGAGGCTGAGCTGCAGGGACAGGTGGGCGTGGAGCAAGCACCACAAAGAATGGGGACGTGGCACATGATCCTCACTACAGAGCAGGGAAAGGTCTCTTCTGGGGCAGCCTGGCCACACACACTGATCAAAGCCCTTCAACAAATCTCTGCTGCCTGGGTGTCCTCTCCCACAGGGTACTCAGAAAGGTACCACCCTGGCCAGAGATGCTGCTGATATTTGGGGGCAAGGAGGGGATGGCATACGCTCAGCATGTTTTGAAAGTTCTGAGCTATTTTAATTCACTTTATGATCCCCCAGATAAGCACTTAAGACTGAGTGACCCAGCACGTGAATTTTACAGAGAGAAGTGCCTCAAACTACTTAACATGCTCCTGCAGAAGCTCTGCCCTTTGCCTGCCCACACTTTTTTTCAGAAATGTGTAAGTTTCTAGTTTTTCTTGCTAAAGTCATGTTTCCATTTTTTCTAACTAAAAACATACAATAGGAGTGCAGATAGCATTCATTAGCTATGGTGAATGAAAATTATCTAATAATATCAGCAAAACACGAGTTAATGTCTAATTTAAGAAGGCAAAATTAAAGAAAAAAGATTATACTTAGATATACAAATATCTACCATAGACTCTGTGCATAACAAAACCAGTTGTTCACTTACCAAAGTTGTAAGGTCTCAATTAATCATAAATAGATCTTCATCAGGAGTATGTTTCCTGTTTGAAGTTGCCTTTTAACCCTTTTTATACAACTGTACTTTTCCAGAACCAAAAGACATAGCACATTGTTAATTAGCTTTCATTATACAGATGTCAAACATCCGCCATTGGATGACCATTACATATGAGAAAAAATTTAAGAAAACCCTTCAGTTTAATAAAATTCACAGATCCAGTTCAGAGTTAGACTCCCAATCATCTATTTCCTTTTTAATTTACTTTTCTGATTTCTATTTTCTTGTTTTCATTCCTGTTATGATTTCACTGCTACTTTCTAGTTTTCAGCCTCCTTTTCTTGTCTGCATACCTGTAAATACAGAAGCAAGTATCAAGGCACCAAGAGAGGATGAACAGTGTGTGATAATGGAATGATTTTCATAGATGTGAATGTTGTCCTAATCACTGTCAGAAATCAACTTTATTTTAGTCTAGCAGCCTCTTGCATTATCCTGCACTCTCATCCTGCTTATTCCAGAAGGGCAGCCCTCTCTTGAGAGGTGTTTGGCTGCTTAGAGCCTTTGCTGCATCGTAACTCTGTATGCCGTGTGAGAAATAGCAACAAAATAAATAAAGGTTTCTTTATAAATGGGTTATTCATGTCCAGCTTCTCGTCCACCAGCATCCACCAGCATCCATCCTTCTCTGCAGGGCTGCTCTCAAGGATTTCTTCTGCAGGTCTGTGCTCATGCCTGGGATTGCCCTGACCCAGGTGCAGCACCAGCACCTGGCCTTGTAGAACCTAATGAGGTTGTCAGGGTCCCGCTTCTCAAGTTCGTCCAAGTGCCTCTGGATAGATCCCATCCTTCTGTTGTGTCAGCTGCACCAACTCAGCTTCGTGTCATCTGCAAAAGTGATGAGGGTCCACTCAATCCCATGGTCTGTGTCGTCAATAAAAACAGTAAAGAGCACTGGCCCCAAGAGAGCCCTAAGGGTCACCACTTGTCACCAGCCTCCACCTGGACACTGGGCCAATGACCGCAACTCTCTGCATCCACTCAGCCAATTTTTTACCCATCAGGTAGTCCACTCTTCATGTCTCCCTAACCTGGACATGAGGATGTCATGCAGAGACCATGTCAAAGGCCTTACAGAGGTTCAGGTAGATGACACTGGTCAGACTTCCCTTGTCAATTGTAGCAGTCACTCCACCACAGAAGGTCACCAGATTGGTCAGTAGTCCCCCAGGTCTTCCTTTCTCCTCTTTTTAAAAATGGGAATGATGCTTCCATTTTTACAGTGACTAGCAACTTTGCCTGACTGCTGTCACTTTTCAAATGTCACAGGAGTGTCCTGGCAACATCATCCCTCAGGGCACTGGGATGCATCTCACCAGGTCCCATAGACTTATGCCCATTCTGTTCCATCAGGTGCTCTGGAACTTGGTCTTCACTGACAATGGGGGGGACTTCACTTCCCCAATCCCCACCTGCAGCCTCAGGGAATCAAGACACACAGGAAGCCTGACAGCCACTGAAGTGTGAGGCAAAGAACTCCCTGAGTGCCTGAGCCTTCTCCATATCTGCTGTCGCCAGTTCTCTCTTCTCATTTATCACACTCTCCTTGGAGTTTTTTTTCTGACTAATTTCTGTCCTTACAGAATCCCTTCTTGCTACTCTTCATACCCTTTGCCAAGTCCTGTTTCATTTTTGCCTTGGCTTTCCTCATCCAGTCCTTGCACATCCAAACAGCATCCCTGTACTGTCCCCTGGTCACCAGCCCTTGTGCTCACTGGCAGTGTGTTCCCTCTTACTCCTCAGTTTCAGGAGCAGATCTCTGCTTATCTGTGGTAGTTTCCCTTCTGCTTTGCTTGATTCTTTACACATCAGCTTGGAAAAGTCTTCTGCTCCAGGAAAAGTCTCTTTGAAAAGTTGCCAGCTCTGGTCAGGTCCTCTGTTCCTAAGGAGAGATCCCAGCGGATCTCACTCACTAATTCTTTGAACAGCTGGATGTTCACTCTGCTGAAGTTTAGGGTCCTGACCCAGCTCCTTGCCAGGCCAACGTTCTTCAAGGTCAGGAGCTCACCCAGGGCAGGGTCATCACAGCCCAGAAGAGAACTAGTGCTGGCACTGGTGACAGGATGCCCCCTGTGGGTCCCTTCTCCGTGTGGGTCCCTGCGACTCCCACAGAGTCCTGTGCATGTGCAGAGATGCACTGAGCCCCTGTGCCACACAGCAGAGCTCAGAGTGGAGAGTGAGGAGGCCTGGGATCTGCCATGGAGCTCTTTCCACACCCTGAATAGGGCTGTTCCTCACTGCCCCTTGCCAGAGATTTGGGCTAAACCAGAATCACATAATGTCCTGAGTCAGAAGGGACCCATCAGGATCCCAAAGTCCAACTCCTGGCCCTGCACAGCACAGCCTCATGAATCCCATCGTGTCCAAACACTTCTTGAACTCTGTCACGCTCGGTGCCATGACCGCTTCCATGGGGAGCGTGTTCCAGTGCTCAATCACCCCCTGGGTGAAAAACCTTTTCCTGATATCCAAACTAACACCCCCTGACACAGCTCCATGTTGTTTTGTCAAGAATACCTGAAGCAAAACCCACCCAGAGTCCTTCCCTAGTTGTCATCTTAACTTTGATATTTCTGGTATGCCTAGCCCCAGGCTGTGACAAGACTCTAGCTCCCTCTTGTACCTGTCACTGGCCAGGGATGTCTCCTTGGCTGATGGACAGGAGAGGCCAGCCACCACCTCCCCTAAGCTGTCACCATAGTTTTCAACCATAAACTTCTTCACCTGCATACATGAAAGCCTTGCTCTCAGCCCACGAAAAGTTGTGAGGCAGCCCCCTGCACAGAAGGCTGTGGATGTGGAGCAGCTCTTCCAGCAGTTTCCCCACTGCCATATGTTGGAGAGAGGAGGCTGCCAGGGACTTCTGAGCACCCAAACCCTGGTGGGACAGGAAGGCTGCAGCTGGTTGGTCCAGACACACCTTCTCCATCAGGTCCATCAACTCTTTCAATGGGAGGCCTCATCCTGCTGGCTGGGCTCAGCAGGTTTGGCCCCAGGCGGACGGCTGGGCTGCTGCAGGTCTCCCTGCTGGTGGCTGCATTGTGGCCAGTGTCCTGGAGAAGGGCCAGCAGACACTTGAGAAGGAGGAGATTGGCCACAGCCACCTGAAGGGAACAGGAACACAAGGTCCACAAGGCAGAAGTTGCCCAAGGACCTCCTTGAAACTGACATGAGGCAGGAGGGAGGCTGCAGCTGATTTACAGGTGCTACAATACTCCTAATTCTAAGTATTCTTTTTTTCTGTTGGAACCTGGATTATGAAGCTCTGAAACAGACGAACTTCTGAACGAAGGCAGGGTCTCGCTGATACCTAATTTGCGAAAAACCTTTTCCTGATATCCAAACTAACACCCCCAAGCAGAACTATCTAGCCAAAGCTGGCAGGCCGAGCTTTGTTTACTCAGAAACCCTGCCTAATATGCACACGTATGCATAACCATGTACCACAGCTCCTCTTAATCCTAATTAAAATAAGCCTCTGAGTAGGGTGCATTCTCAGGTACCACAAAGTCATGACAATGTCCCATCTCGGCAGTAAGCATCCCACATGTCCCACATTCAGCAGGAGGGGACACAGCTGAAGTCAGCTCAGATGTGCAATCTGTCAAGTGCTGCTGGGCTAGAAAAGATCTTACAAGGAGTGAAGGAACCTTGTTTTGGAAACTCAGTTCCTCCCCTTGGAAATAAAGGCCTGAATTCTGCTGGTTGTTGGGCAGCTTGCCCTCCATTGTTTCATTTCCCTGGCTGCAAGGAAACTTGGAGATGAGTGATACATGAGAGATCTTGACAACGATTTTTGTTAGTAGTACTCATTCTTAACTAATGTTTATATTGCTCCTGAGGTATAGAGATGACGTTGCAGAAGATGTCATCCAGGTGTTTAACGCTAAACACCAGGAGTTTGTCAATGTGAAGTTGCTTTTTTTTTTTTTAAATTTCAGCTGGAACAACTCTGTAAGAATTAACTGATATTCTTCCCACCTGCAGCTCCTATAGAAAGGGACTTGAAGGAGTGTGACAGAGACAAGAGATATCCCTTCCTCCTTCCCCCCGCTGTCTCTTATGGGCAATGTGGTTTGTCCTAAGACTGGAACAGCAGGTGGGAAGTGTAGGAGGAACTTTGGGTACACTTGCGTAATTAATGCATTCCAGAAACAGGGCATCAAGATGTTTGGTTTTGGTGTATATCAGCCTTCAAAAGGGTGTAAAACGCTGCTGGAGACTGGGCCAGCTGGTCTCATGAAGTTGCAGGCAGCGTCTGAAAGGAACACACACATACACACACCCACACCCAAAAGAGGAACACCTGCAGGGTACATTAAGCAGGAAGCCTGGGGAACACCCACTTCTGGACAGAATACAGATAAAACACCTAAAGTGTCTCCATAGGTGCTCTGTTCCTTTGTTATTGTGCATTCTGCAAGGCCAAGGACTGCAAACCTGTGTTTCCAGCTGAACCTGCTGACATAAGGACCCTTTAGACACAGGCTGTCAACCAAATCCGAGACTTAGTGGGCTGAGCCACACCTGCTCTGGGGCGAGTTCTGCAGAGCCAGGTACAGGGAGGGCTGAGGAGCTTTCTGACAAAATGCCTGACACAAGTAAGGAGAGGGTAAACATGTCACAGCTGCAGTCGCAAGACAGCCCCTCACCACTGTGGGAGAGCAAAACTGCTGCCCTGAGCAAGGGACAGCCACCGTGTGCGTCATCGTTGAGCTGTCATCTCAGGAAGGGAGTTTAGAACAGCTCCGGTTTTGTCCCATTTTTACTTCAAAAGACAAGAGGTCTGATTTATTTTCTTTAGCCCTAGGGGAACTTTTTCGGCTCTTTCTTGTTTCCATTTTGCACTAGGGAGATAGGGGGAGAGTGTTCGGGTAGATGCCAAAACCACATTTAGTATCTTTTACTGTTTCATTTCCAGTGATTGCACTTTTTTAATAGAAGAATAATACTCTATACCAGAACTAGGAAACATTTCAAATGTTTATTTCTGCTTCAGTTCCACAGCTCTCAGCTTTTAAAAAACAATGGAAAAAGTAACCAGAGTACCACATCACATAAAATCGTAAGATCACAGAATGCTTTGGGTTGGAAGGGACATTTAAAGGGTGTCTAATTCCAATACCCCTGCCATGGGCAGGGGTGTCACCCACTAGGCCTGCTCATACAAAGTCCCCTCCATCCTGGCCTTGAACATTTCCAGAGATGGGACAGCCACAGCTTCTCTGGGCAACCGGTGCCCAGGCCTCACCACCCTCGCAGGGAAGATTTTCTTCCCAATGCCTAATCTAAACCTGCCCCCCATCAGTTTGAAGCAATTCCCCTTGTCCTGTCACTCCAGGCCCTTGTAAATAGTCACTCTCCAGCTCTCTTGGAGTACCTTTACAGTGTGTAAGGGGCTCTGATGTCTCCCCAGGACCTTTTCTTCTCCAGGTTGAACAACCCCAACTCTCTCAGCCTGTCTCCACAGCAGAGGTGTTCCAGCCTCAGATCATCTTCGTGGCCTTCCTTGGATTCACTCCAACAAATCCTCATCCCTCTATAGTGGCACCCCTGAGCTGGACACAGCACTGCAGGTAGGGTCTCACCTGAGTGGAGATGCAAAATCACCTCCCTCAACCTGCTGCCCACACTGCTTTTGCTGCTCCAGGACTTTTTTGGCTTTCTGGCCTGTCTGAGCTCATTGTCAGCTCAACTTGAGGTTCTCACCTCCTACCAACGCCCCAAGTGCTTCTCCTCAGGGCTGCTTTCCACCATTTTCTCTGCCCTGCCTGTATTTGTGCTTGGCATTACCCTGATGCAGGTGCAGGACCTTGCATATCCATGTGGTTGACATCAAGCCTCCATTCTGCTTAGCACAAGAAAATTGATAATGAAAACTGGTGTGAACACCTGCATGTCCAAACTCACTGTCAGCTTCAGATATTCTTTCAGTGCTGAGTCTCATGAAAAATGCCACGAGCACTGCAAGGTGACACAACCTCCAGGGAAGTGCTGCTGATCCTGAGCACCCATGGCTTTTCAAACGCAGATGATGGTGCTGGTCTCCCGGGTGCTGAGCCAGTGCTGTGCCAGTGGTACTCAAGGCCTTGTAATGAATATAAGGCAGGCCATCACTTCACTGTTCTTCTGTGCTTTCCTGGGACAAAACAAAGCTACACAATTATTCGATTTTTCCTGGAGCAATCTGTGCCACATAAACATGCAATTTTTTTTTTTGGGGGGGGTCGGGGGAGGGTGTATGTTCAGCACACACTGTAGTAAAAAACCTATAGTTTTTCCTTGAATGTGAGACTTGGATGTTAACTGAAATCAAGGCAGGACATTTGTGTGCAGAGGTGAAACCTCTTATTAAACTCACATATATACATCAAAAAAATCAGAAAACCTTCAGGTGCTACAGACCTACTTCAGTAGGAGTAAAAGCTTTACCACTTTTTCCACTATAATGACTGCCTTAATAAAGAGGGATCACCTTTACTTGTAATCTCTCCATTATCTGGGTCCTTAGTCAACAACAGCTGAAGCAAAAATTAACTGTAATTGGAAGAGTTAAATTAATTATAACTTTTCATTTGTTTGTTTTAAAAAGATAACACATTTTACTTTTAAGCAGAATAATTATTTCTGGAGTAGTCTTTCCTTCATAAACCTTGGATTTCTAACTGCTATGGTTTGCAACAACAAACCACACTTCTCTGACATCTCTCAGGAGAACAATTCCACTGTTCAAGCATTACAACTACTGCTTGTCAGGGAGCTCTCGTCATCTCATGGAGGAAGAGTCACAAATGGGCTAATTAGGACATCTGCACTGTTTTTCCAGGTTTTTTACCTACAGGCAAAACTGTCACTTTCATTTTTAATCGACTTCAGTAATTTATAGATGGCAGAGAACTCTGCTCAACTCTTCATTCAACTTGAAAATCCACTTAATGAAATCCATAGGTTTGCATGAATAAATGCCATATTAAAAACAGCGTTTGCAGGATAGAGTTGAAAGAACCGACCCAATTTATCACACCCCCTTAAGCCTCACTGACTCCTCCGGCCTCCCTCAGCAAGGTGCATGTCCACTTGCTGATGGAGCTGGCTGAATTTGCTGGCCCAGTAGAAAACCACAGACCCCAGATACCTCAGGTGCAGCCGGGGTGGAGAAGACCCCAGTGGTCGGGTCTGCTGTGGCAGCAGCTCTCCCACGGCTCTGCCAGCGAAGGGCAGCCTCCCCCCACACACAGAGGCCGAAGTACCTCTCCACTGGTATTATTTCCATTCCCCATCCCCTGCTTCCCCCAGCAACCTTGGAAAGCAGCTGCCAAGCCCATGGGGCAGAGTGATGGGTGTCGGTGAACGCTCACTCTCACAGTCCATGTTTGTACCACCAGCAAGGAAACCACGTGAGATACTGCTGATCATTACAGAAACCAGAGATGCAAAATTCAGAACTGATTTCATTCCAATATAATGTAAGAAATTAGGAGCTGCAAAAAGCTATTGAAAAGGGCTTCAATGGTGAAAAGTGGTTTTCTAAAATTATTTTCCTACAGAATGCGCATTTTTCTCTCCTTGTGTTCTTCCATCCTGCAAAGACTGCTCTCCCCCAAGTAATATGCTCAATAACGAACTTCTCAGTCCCAAATTAACAGCATGTTTTACATTGAAGGGGTCCTTAATTTAATGTGCAACACTGAGTGCAGCCCGGGGAACGTTGCACAACAAGGCACTACAAACAGAAGGAAAAGGACAGCACCCAGCCTTACTGTCTAATCAAGGTCTGCAGTGCAGGCACATCAGGTCAGGGCTCACGCTGCACTTCAAACTGCTTCATAGTTTTCACCTGCCTTTCTTGAAAAGATGTTTCCGTGATAGGATAAGCACAACTTATTTATTCTCTTCAAGCTGCTTGCTTATCACAGAGCTTGAATGTCTTGCAGAATCATCACAAAAATTTTCATTCCAAAGCATAAAATGTATTTCTCTGCTCCGTGCCTGACTGATCTGTGATGAAAAAAACAGATGGTGTTTTTCTCATTTGCCAAATTAAACTAAACCTTCCCCCCCAGGATAAACAAAACACCCCTCCGGAATGATTTGGTTAATCGCTGCCATTAACACCTCTCTCTGGGAAGCGGTAATTATCCAGCCGCTGACTCACTGACCTCTTGCCCACATCTACTCATTCCTTCTGTCTCTTCACTGTCACTTAAATGCCACCTAAGCATCCTTCACTTGACCACTCCTCGTCTCCGCGCCCGTCCCGCTGTCAGTCCCTGACTGCGAGCAGCCACATCCCAGCCTCTCCAGGGCTACGTTGGACGGCTCTCCGTCCCCCCACCCTGCTTCAGCATCCTTGTTCCCAAAAGTGCCTTTTGCTGCTTTTGCTGGTTTTCCCCACCTAAGTCTCCTTCCCTTGTGAGGATCAGCCCCTTCTGTTTTTTTCCTGTATGGACACTCCTCATCCAGCTTCGGCGCTGCCCTCCCAACACATCTGGGATCCCCCCGCACTCCCCCTCCGTCCCTCAGGACCAATCTCCCGACTGGCTCCTTTTCAGGACAACACCTGTGCTTTCCATGTCTTCATACACTCTTACCAGTATAACTAGGGACCTAGAAAGGGCTGGAAATCTTAGAGACTCAGAAGGTCCAGCTACAGGACATTAAATATTTAAATTGTTTTCAAATTAGGTGCAAAGCTTAGCACTTCAAAGCTCGGAAAAGTTCATGTAATTTTTTAAAGGAAGCCACTTTAACATGCTGAAGGCTTTGTTCTTTGCTATCAAAAATAAAAAAGAAAAAAGAAAGAGAAAAAGAGGAAAATAAAATAAAAAACCAACAGCCCACCAATCTTCCCTGCTTTGTTCACAGCTGCCTAAGTTAATAATTCTCTGTTCCTCCTGTGATCATCAACAGGAAAATCTAGGGGAACGAAATCTAATGGGCAATCTTTAGATTTTAAAATAATGCAATCTTCCTGGGAAAGAACACCTTTAAAATAAAAAATAAAGAGCAAAAAAACCCCATAAAAGCTTCCAGACAGTTATTATGCCTGAGAAGCACTAAAGAAAAAGGATTTACCTCTTTACCAAAAGCATTTCTGTGCTGTGCCTGGACATGCAGTTGCATTTATTCCATATGATTACGAGTAAGCCCATGAACAAACAGTTTGCTGAGTTTTAGCCAGTAAAGGCAATTCTGCAAAATCCTGAGCCCTCTTCCACTAGTATAAACATGTCCATGAAGCTTTCAAACAAAACTTCCTATTACTGTCACTCTTCTAAATGTCATACAGACAATAGTGTTTTGTTCAAAGGTGGTGCTTTCTTAAACTGAACTGCATCTTTATTAATTTAAAGAGTCAGTTTCTAGTAATGCACTACTTCAAAAAATGTCATTAAAAAACCATCTCAACAATCAATGAGCCAGTGCAGGCATAGCTGAAGATCTTGCAACACTCTCCTTTTGTACGACCCATGTCTTTCACTAGTACACGATGTCTGTGGTGAAGTGTAATCTCAGGTGCAGGAAGTTCAGCGAGGAGGGAGGGAAGGGCAGCGATTCTACATCCCCCTCATGCCACCCAAGCGCCTTGGAGCATCAGCTGGGGGAGATGACAAGAAGGTACCTGCTCCACCTTCCCGCCATCCACCCTGTGGCTTCACGAGGAAAAGCTGACATATTCATTGTAAAGCAAACAAATACGAATAAAAAAACCCCAACAGATCACAGAATTGGTCATACGTAACAGCATTTTCTAGCAGATAATCAAGATGTGATTCATCTAACAGAAGGCAGCGTTTGCATCTGATCATTGGCGCTGGCTGGCTGAGTGGTCAGTGAGAGGAGGAAGAGGAGGAGGAGGAGGAGGAAGAGGAAGGGGAAGGGGAAGGGGAAGGGGAAGGGGAAGGGGAAGCAGATGATGACAACAAAAGCATTTCTGTGCTGCAGTTCTTATAAAATACAAAACTGAGATAGGTCAGCTCAACCGCACTTTCAAGGTGCTTTTCCCCTGCTGACCACAAAAACCATGTCAAGGAGGCATAATCAGAGGCGGTTCTCTCAATTCTGATGTGGTGAAATTAATTGATTGTGTGCTTTGCCTTTTTTCATTGTCATACATGGGGCACGAATTTTCCTTTGACTCTTCCCTCTGCCTCACTACTTCTAAACACCTTTGCATGAACAAGGGTGTTGACACAGGCCTAGGTGCCCATGACATACATTACAAGCAAGCCAGCCTGCTGCACACACAAGAGAAACTTCAAGGTGAAGAGCAGGTGTTTCAAACTGAACCTGTCTAAGAATGAACTTTACAAAAAGCCGTCAAATCACACAAAAAAACCACGCTGAAGAATTGCAGCCATGCAGGATGGTGTATTTAAAGGATGTGTAGATGTGGCAGCTGGGGACACGGTTTAGTGATGGGTTTGGCAGTGCTGATTTAATAGTTGGACTCGATGGTCTTAGGGGTGTTTTCCAGCCTCAATGATTCTGTGATGCTCCGTGCTCACAGGGTGTCTCTGCACTCCACAGGCTGAAGAGAAGAACCCACCACATCCCAGAGCACAACAGAGCTCAGAAAGAAACTTCCTTGGAAGGGGGCAGGTCTGATATTGTACAGTGAACACACAGAGAAAAACACAACTTTTGCCTCTACGCAGAAAGCACATTTTTTTGCAAATGAATGTATAAAAATGCGATTACAACAAATAAACAAACGAGGGCTGCTACATCACATATCACACCAAACAGCTCCCTCTTTAACCAACAGAATCAGGAAGAACAAGCGAGACATAACAAATCCTTGCCACATTATTCAATGAACTAACAAGAGGAGTTCAGTGAGGAGAAGGAAAATAAATAATTCTATGTACTCAAGGTAGTAATGCACAAATAGGCATGAAAGAGTGCACCAAAATGTGATGAAGTTCTCTGCTTCCCTTTGTGGCACTTAATAACATCTAGAGATCACACAAATATCTCAAAAGTTAAAAATTCCCATGTAATTTTTACCAAAGGCATTAGAAGTTTAAACTGTTAAGTATATAAAGATAACCTTTACACCTGACAATCTACCTTAAACTATGTAGTAAGTTTTATAAGCCGTAATATACTATATCCCCTCTTAAAATTTAAAATAGTTCTAGCAACATATCAACTATTATGAGGCACTCCGCTGTAATTAAGTCTTTTTTGAAATGCAAGTGCAAAAAAATCCTTGGCACAAGATCAGTCACATTTCTGGCAATGCAGCGCTGCTTATCTTTCTCATTTCTATGTATTTCAATGCTTTGACATAACATTAACACTGGAATTTAATTTGGAGACAATCTTCATGGCACAACACATTTTTATTTCCCAACAAATATTCTTCATCGGTGCATTCCCCAGGATTCTGCTTTTTGGCCACGACCTACTCTGCTTCTAAGTGACTTGGTTTTCCTATAGCTGATTCGCCACCACTTTTATACTTCTCAGCATAATAATCAGAGTCAAAGCTCACAGACAGATCTGGAGGACTCACATAAACGTTTCCATTGTCTATTGTGACCTTATGAATCCTTTGTTTGACTCCTTTTGATTGCCACTTTGGTGTTGGTGATGGCTCCAGAGGGTTTATTCCTTCATACAATCCTTCTCCTGTTTCCAAGGTAATTTTAAACTTATGCCAAGGACAAACAATACACGCTTGTCCATCAATATCCTGCAGGGAGAAGCAGAAGAAAAGGTAGCAAGTCATCTTCTAGGACAAAAGGTATGTTTGGTAATTCAGCTGTATGGCTGTCTGCTATTATACGTATACAACTGGGGTTTTTCAATATTATGTTCAGACAAAAGCATTAGAAAAAGCCCATTAGACTTTCCACGTGACTGTGTCTCTGCATTAATTTTATTTTGCTCACATACCTCTATTTCTCCACGACATAAAGGGCCTCCTTCATCTGAAACACAGCAGAACATCGTATTAATTTATGCAACAGTCCTTATGCTTAACTCTAGCAACACTGAGATCACACAGGCAAATATCTTACGGTAGCAGCGAGAGTCCAGGGCATGAAATTTCCCCTCATGGTAGAAAACAACAATTTCTCTGCCATCGACTTTGGCTGTTATTCTTTGGGCCTTCTTTATGTCCCCTTCTTTGCCAATGAATACAAGGCCCTCTGGCTCCGTCTCAGCTCCTCCTGTGCTTGAGCTGTGCAAATCCACATCCTTAAAACACACGTACAAATAAACGAAAAAGTCACTTATAAAGCAGTTCACATTTGGATTTCTGTGGGTGGAGGGAGAAGAAGTTCCAGTGAAAGACTATCAACACGCAGACATAGAAAAGCACAAGAGCTTGGTGATAACGTTCGCTCAACGTGTTCTCTAACAGAACTAACAGGACAAGGAAAAACAGCTGTTGGAAACCTGATACCTGAGGCTGCAGCAAGATAAACTCTCAATCACTATTCGTTTACTCTGCACCTTAACCACCTTCACTCCTCAAAACCTCTGTGCAAACAAATACAAGGATGGCAAATGTGAAACACTATACAATTCAGGTACACAATGGGTAGCATTTACATGTAAATCCAAAACTCTTTATGTAATATTATAGCTAGAGATATAAAGTGATTTAAGTTAATAAAAAATTATTCTGCGAAGGGGGGAAAACATTATTTATTAAGAAGTTGTATCCAACCTGATATTTTTAGCAAATGTGCCTGCCTTTCCTTCCTTCCTCTTACATATATCAAACATATAACAGACTCTCCCTCTCACAATAGAGAATATAAGCAGTCTTATCACAAAAGCAATGTGCCCATTAAATTTACTTACAATTAGCTGCTGTGTTCCAGTTCTTCCCAAATTCCCAGTACAACCTCGCTTCCTCAGAAAAATAAGGCTAAAACAGGTCTTTATAAACTCAGAAAGGGGAATCATGGGCTGCTTGGGGGTATCGCTCTGGCTGCACGGGGGCTCAGAGTCACAGAGAGCTGCACTGTACCTTAGGTCCACGCCAGATTGCAACAGAGATGAGAAAGCAGATGAAGTAGTGGAGGCTGAGGATGATGAGGTCCAGCATCACCTCCCTTCACGGTGTGTCGATCACCACCACCGTGCCTTGCTCCCATAAGTCACAAGGTACTTCGCAGGCCGTCTTTAAGTGCAAGCAGGAGGCAACGGGGCCAGCCCCGAAAGCACCCTATGGCAGGACGTACAGAAGCTCAGCACGTCAGAAACCGGCCCTGCCAGGGCTGATAAGAACCAGCGACACGCTGCGGCTGGCCTGATAACAGAAGAGCAGAGGTCCCAGTTCCTCCTCATGCCAGTGATGCCTGCTCCCAAAACCCTGCTCAGCCACAAGCTGCGTGATGTGTCCTCACGATCAGCAACTGCATGTGTCCTCATAAACCGCTGTGCTGGGAAGACTGGTTTAAGTGACAGTGTGGTATTTCCAAGACCAATTATTCACTGATCTGCACAGGATCAACAGCTAAGACCAACTCCTTGCTTTCCAGTTCAAGGAACTACCACCCAGTCTTACCCAGAAAGTGAAACGTCACTGACAGACGCACAGGACGACCCAGTCAGGCATTCACACTTAGTTTTTTTCAGGAGATAAGCAGACTAACCACAGGAACCAGAGTAGGAAATCCCCAATTTTTGCTATCACCTTTTGGCTAACTCTCCCTATAAACTTTCCAAATTGGCAAAGACACTAAAATGCAGAAGCCTGTAGTTAAAATCTCTCTCTTAAAGACACCTCTAAAAAACCGTGTGTATATAAATGTATCCACCTATAGAAACAGAAACACACACACACGAGTATTTGTACACATCCATGTACATGCGTGTGTGTGCCAGCTGGTATTAGAGTAACACTTGTCACCCAACCTCCAGCTCATTTAGCCATGACATCTTACAGTCAGCTTGGATTTTGCACACATGAATTATCCAGGCTCCCATTCTGAAACCGGACTGAGACCATCAGCACACCGTGGACCCTGAATGGCCTAAACTGCGCAAGCAATCAGTAGCCAACAGCATTCTTTCACAGCTGATAAGTACACGCTTATCTACAAGCAAATGTGGACTAAGGGCTACCTTGGCACATCAGGGGCTCTCCGAAAGAAAGCCCTCAAGCCAACTTTCTCCCCCTAGATAAGAGGAAATGGGTCACACCACCCCCTCACAGGTCCCATGACAGAATCCTGACCTACCGGAGCAGCACCAAGTCGTGGAAGTGAGCACGTTTCAGTCAGCAAGAGGAAAGGTTATTTCCAAGCATATACACAGTAAGATAGCCTTCTAACAGTTTTTTCCTGATATTTTCTTAGGAGTTTGGCTGCTTTAATATTTTCTGAGTCACTGCCGACAGCACGGATGGAGTTGTCTCTGCTGCCAAGTGCCACCTGGTGGGAAGGACAAAGAGGTTTGCGATCAGCGGAAGGGTTCGTTCTCTAGCTGGAAACAGAGCTGGATTTGAGAATTGTGGCAATTCATTGCTGTCCTCTGCTCTGAATAATTCTTTCCCGTTTTAGGTAAGAGGAAAAATAGCCCTGGCGCCGGGCCCGTGGGCGATCCCCCTCCGCTCTTCCCGGCTCTCCTCGGAGGGATGCTCTGCCGTGGCTGTTAGGGGCAGCGATGTTTTGAGGCGGATGCCATATATATGCGTGTGTGTGTAAATACATATATACATACATATATATATATATATGTATTTATATACACACACACACAAACATATAAATCAAAAAAACCATACAAGCCTCCGGGGAGGAGGCTCGTGTAGGGCCAACAGAGCAGCAGCTGCCCCTCTGCAGATGGGATGGGAGAGAGGGAGGGGGGACCTCTCCCCGACATCTCCAGCCGCATTGCCCCCGACAACCCGCCCGTATGGGGCCCGTATCTCTTATCTTAGCCTTGGCTGAGCTTGGGGCACATACTTTTCTTTTTATTTTACTTTGTCCCCC
>VZRR01004427.1:0-15824 GCA_013398015.1 Oreocharis arfaki | reverse complement strand
CCCCCCATTTTCTCCTGTCAAACTTACATCAGCAGGATTGCAGCTGCTACACAAATTGCCCGGACGTTGTTCCCGTTCAGAGACCAAGTTTTTGTTATCTTTACAAAGTCTCATCAGTATTTTGGTCGTATTCATGGATTTTGGGATACATCGTTCAGAAATAAAATTGGCTGGTCCAGGAAATTACTCTTCTTTTTTGTCGTGTTGTGGTTGGGGTTTTTTGGTGGTTGCTGTTGTTGAAACCCACTACAACAGTGTGGATGTGACCATTTCATTTCAAGCAGGCTGGTGCAATCCTTGCATTAGTTAACGAATGAGCTGCACAGACTGAGTAGGGGACTGTAACAGGCACACTGCAATGAGATGAATATGTCTAAAACCACCCCTATTTGTGCCAAAGTCTTCTAAAACATTGTTATAGCTATTCCTGCCTGGCATGTTTTAAGGCAGAGCAGTGAAGGAATATTGCTCTGAGACTCCTCATTTAGCTCAGTTGTTTTTTATGAGATTTTCCCTGCACTCACTGAACCAGCTGAATTTTTCCTTTCTCAGTCATTTTGACATTACATATAAAGCCAAATCTATACTCTTCAGCAATGTGAGAGTTTTATTTCTGTGGGACAGGGCATGAGCGACCTGCAATTTTTACAGCTGCTAGCATATGTGCTATCAAAACCCTCAGCACGTTGATGACAGCTCATACATACAAAAGTGATTGAGAAACCAAAGCAGGTGACATGGAAAGCTCGGTGGCTGCTTTTTAAGTAATAAATGGTGACGCCTAAACCAAACGCCCCGCAGACAGGAAGGGGCTGTAAAGAGCATCCCCAAGGGACCTCTGCCAGCTTCCCAATCTCATGCAGGATCACATCCACTTTGGCACCGTTCCTGACAGATATTTTGAACTTAATTCCAGTGGCAGAGTTTAGATAGCTTGGCAGGCTGTTTTCGTGTTTAAACACTTGTAGTTCTTTTTTTTTTTTTTTTTTCCAAATGGCTCATCAGAACAGCCCTGCCTGAAAACCAAAACAATTTCTTTGTCTTGCTCTTGGTGGCAGCATTTTCCACCCTGTGAAGCCTTAGTCACTGCAGAGAACTTCTCAAGATTGCTCTGACAGCTGATACCTAATACAATTCACAGGTCCCTTATTTATATTAATTTCCTCCAAATGCTCTCATCTGTTTACATCCTTCTCAAAAGACAAAGTCACAAAGCAGAGACAATACCCTGAGCACTCACTGTTAATAAAACAGTTAATAAAACAGTTGCCTCTTGTGTCTTACAAACAGTACTCCTTTAAATCATACTCACACACCACTCACTTCCTTTTTCACCACATCATGTGGTTGGCTGATGCTCTGTTTCAGTTTCTGTAAAATTTCCAGGTATACTGTATTTTTTTGAACTGTGAAAATGCAGCCTAGACAGTTTTTTGTTCACTGTTTTAGTGGTTTTCCCTTTCCCTTTTTTTTTTTCACTAATCCATGATTATTTTACCTGATTGATTTCAGATAATTTTCCCAGCTAATCAAGACTCCTTAGGATTTTAGCCTATCCTCTGGAGCACTGGTAGCTCTCTCAGTGTGCATTTTCTCATGCTGAACAAGCAAAAAAGTGCACACTCCTGCATTCAATTACTTCCCCAAAAATACCAAACTGAGCTACACTGAATTCTTGCAGACCAATTATATTATTTGGGGAAAAAGCACAAAGTAAAAACCAAGAGATTTAAAACTCATTATGTATGTAAGTATTTGATATAAGTAGCTGGAAGACAAAGCTACTCAGATTTTATATCCTATTTTCAACTGGATAACTGGTTCAAAATATTTGAGAAGACACAAGCAGATAAAGCTTTTGTTCTGATTTTAGAAAATCAATGTAAAACAATACAGAAAAGGACTTTCCACTGGATTTTACTGCTAGAAGTACAGTTTTACCTCCTGCTCCATGTTCTCGCCAGAAACTGCAGTTTACACATGACAGTTCTGAAAGAGCAAGTTTTGCAGTCTGTATTGGAAAGAATGTTTTCCTTATCAGTAGCTTGAAAGATCTCAGATAAACCTCCAACACTGACTTCATCTAATGTTTAGTTTCAATAAGATTCCTCTCCTACATGTTTTATCACAAGTCACTTCAAAAATTCCCTATCAACAGTAATTTCCATGTGTGTTTAGGTAATTTAATGTCAGTCTTATTTCTTTGATTCTCTGTCTCATAAGGAGTGCCTGCATACCCAAGGAGGCAAGAACTACATCCATTATCATTTCTTATTATTACATTATTACATATTATCATGCTTGCCCAGATCAATGGTAAATTTCCTATACAGAGTATTTATCACATTTCTTCCACATGACCCTTCATAATGGAAGTTTCTCTGATAAGCTAATGAACCTGCCACCCTTTCAGGTTTAATATTATTCCTGGATGCATTTGCACTATCGTTTCTGTAGCAGACTACTAGGCATGACAGCTAGCAAAGATTATTTGTGTCTAAATCACCTTTTCCAAACAACTAATTCTGTATCTAATCATTCCCTGTAGTTGTGTTGATGACACCAACAGTAATAAGGAAATTCTTTTTGTAAGAAGCCCAGTATCTCACAGAGCTGAAACAATATCACCTTCCATAAGAAAAAGATAGATTCAAAATACTCCTTCCAATTTCTGTACTGGCAAGGGAGTGTGCAAACCCTGAGGAATCCTGGTTTCCAATCCTACAGGACTGGCAATTCCCATCTGTGCCACAGACGGCAGAGCCCTAAGCCTTCAGCCCAAATTAATGTACAGTCACCAAGGAGATGCACAGGTCTGGCTCCCAGTGAAGCGTGGAGGGGATGGAACAACAACCATAAAATACGCCAAAAGGCAAGGATGCCCCACAGGAAAAGCTGTTTTCATCACTTTTGTGTCATTATTAGCATAACTATTAACAGTGATTTCAACAGCAGCAAAACAGAACATCAGAAGTCCTGACACTACATTCAGAGGGAAGGACTTCTGGCAGTATCCACCTTATTTAAAATCAATGGAAGGTTTCTCCTTCCTGTGCCTACAACCCTACAGGAGCCCTTTGCTCCTCTTTTCTTTTTCATAAAGTGTGGAAGAGTAATTAAGTGTGTTTTTAATTATTTTGTCATTCTAACATTGCTAAAAAGATAAGCTTATTTATTCAAGAATCTCATACTAGAATGCAAGGAAATTTCTTTCAAATCCAGAAATAAAAGTACTGTAAGTTCAGACCAATTTGCATTTCCATTTTTATGTATGAAGACCTTACTGCAAACTAGGAAGAATTCTGAGTGCCCAATAAATTCTTTCTTCTAACCTGTCGATAATATGCTGCTAAGGAAGACTTCCAGAGTACCCTTACTGTTTAGTCTATGCACAACAGCACTTCATCCATGCCCTAAATTTTTTCTCTCCTTCCAGTTCTGCTTTGCAAGTCTGTCGCTTTCACAACTATTTCCATAATTGCAGTCAACACTCAGTCCTCTCCTTCGTTTTTTTGGTGAGTTCCTTAGTTAGTCCTTTAGTTCCTCTTGCATGAGCCATGCCATGTTGTACTGCAGCTACTGGGCCTCTGATTGCTTCTGGTGATTACTTTTCAGAGTGCTCAGACTTCATCTTGCAAAAGCCTCACAAGCTATCCAGTTATTTGTCTTATAGACTGGGTAAGCAACATCTGTGTGACGTATTCTCAGGCCTTTTTTTCCCCTCAAAGACCAGCCTATCAGCACTTTCTTTAAAAGACCAGAACACTACCTACCCAGCATGGCATCTGTCCCTGCAACACACAGCATAATAAAAGGCTTTCACTTTTCTCACTTCTTGCTCTGAGAACTCTCCCGTGCAATTCTTGGTGTACGATGAGTAATAATCTACTGGATGCACCTCTGCAACCACTTGGGCGTTTTAAAAACTCCATAAGTTACCTAAACGCAAGAAGAAATTACATTACTTTAGCAACTAAATTTACCATATTAAAAACAAACAAACAAACAAACAAACCAGCAACTAAACAAAAACTGCCAGATGTCATTTAAAGCCTTCTACCATAAATTTATAGTTTTCAGACTGTGGTCCAAGAAACACCAGGTGCTAATCTGTTACACAGCATTGCTACCTCCTCCATGTTCTCTCTCTGCTTCCACTGGTATCAAGCTATTTTAAAAGACACCTGTAAAAATCAGCTGGAAACAAAGCCTAGGAGCCAGAAATACATGCTTTACCAGCTCCTGTCTTTTTCTGAGAGAGGTACTGCAGAATAATCTCCTAGAATTTTACTCTAGAGAAATGTCAGGAAAATTAATCCGCAAACACCAGAGGTTTATGTCCAAAAAGGAGACAGAGGAGTCCCTTTTCTTTATTCGAATAAAGGGAGAGGTCCTGGGGCATTCCCCTGGAGTCTCTCAAATTTTTGGAGGTTGCAGCCTCCTTTTTATCCTATTTTTCCCTGGTTTCCCAACCGCATTTCCCTCTCTCTTTCGCCATTGGCTGAGGTACTCAAGAGGTACAGACTTCCCGGAATGCCTAACATCTAAAAATTCCCTTCTAATGTATAAACCCCCCACCTTGTCAGCAGACCTTTGGTCTGTTTGAAGATGTATATCTCTTTTAATTCATCAATCAATGGAATCCTTCCCATTGTCTTTCTTATCTCATTGTGCTAGTCTTGTCTACCCACAGCTTGTTTGTAAAGACAAGTTCTGCATTCCTCTCAAGAAAGTACTGAAATACTGGCATAGCATCTCATTAGCTGTACCATAACTATTAACCATAAAGATTTGGCATTATGTGAGACTACAGAACAACATGGAAATTCATTTAGTCTGGAGAGGTCTTCAGGACAGTGCATGACAGGTCTTGATGCCTTGATAAGAAGAATTCAATACATTAGGCCAATTTTATAGTACTCTTCTATTTGTTTTTATGGGTATCAATCTATTTAGTTATAAACAAGTGTAAGATAATCCTGTTGTTTGTCCGTGGTAACTCAGGACTAAGAAAGAAGCCACATGCCCTGGCAAAGTGCCAGATTGTGCTAAATCCAGAGGACAACTGGCTCAACAACACGAGGTTTCACAAGCATATTTTGTTGATACTCTGTTCTGTATTACCTCCCCAGCAGACTTACAATTTAATTCAAGTGTCCATCGATTCACTCAAAAGAGAGATTGACCTTTACCATTTTCAAAACACACTTACACTCCAGAAGAATCAGCAAATGGTCAGTAAATGGTGGCATTCATCAGTACATGGTGGCTCATATACCAGGAATGTGTAAGTAGTGGTGGAAAGGACCTCAGCAACCTATGGAGTTTACGTATTCTAACTGGATTAACGATCACAAAAATTTGACAGAGATGCTGTAACTCTGTGACAAAAAAAAATGAATCCCAACTTTTCAAGACACATCTAACCTAGCAATTAGCTCCTAGCAAGTTTTCTTTCATGTCCAAGCTAGATTTTGCTTTTTGCAAATGTTTTCCCCCACAGCTCTCCCTATCCCTGCAAACTTATCACCATTCCCAGAAGAAAAGGACCCACAAGCCTATTATGATGACATTCACGTCTCTTAACCTTCATTTGTATATTCTTGTTTCCAAGTATTTCTGGTTTTATTGCACACAGAGATTTTACAGTTCTGCAGTGGAAAGGGCTATGAATTGCAGAAATTCCTTAAGTTATTCTTTTTGTTTTAAGTAAGCTTAATTTTTTTTCAAACATAATATTCAGGTCTTCAGCAGCAGAGAGTGCTAACGCCTTTATGCAGTGAAAGCTGTCGTAAACCATTTGCCTTTTTGTGGTAGATAGAAGCATCTGGAGAGACCACATGAGATAGAACAAAAAAACATCTACTTCTTCGGAATTTGGTTCTTTGGAAGTATTATTTGTTAGCTTTTCACATAACAAGACTTTTCTGTGCTCTAGAAACACTGAAAAGCTACAGCATCACAGAAGATGCTAACAGAAAAGACAGATTTCTGTTGCGTCTTACTACTTCACATTCGAGGTTCATATATTCACGGTACACCTCAGACAGATTGATTACATAAAGCATCACTTACAACAAGCACCATTCAGACTGTTCTAAACCATGAACTTCAGATCAGTACGGGAAAAAAAAATCACAGCTATGTACAGCTATGCTTTCCTTCTGTTTAATATCAGCAAAAATCCTTCCTGGTACTGTAACTGTGGGGCTTCAGGAGAACTTGAGGGGACAGAGTATAGGCAAAGAGGTGACATTTGAGCATGGATCTCTGGTCCACATCTGCTTCTTCACAGCTTCAGACTCCCTGTCTCTTCTCCTCTGCTAGTACTCCCACATGTCTTCTCCCACTCCACCTTCGTCCTGAAGTAGAGATGTACTAAATATTGGAAGCATCCTTCCACCCCTGCTCAAAGAAAGCATTTTGGTAGAAAAATTGTCCAGGTAGTACTTCACAAACCGACCATTGTCTGGGGGAAGTGGAGAGGGAGGTGCTGACCTCTTCTCCCCCGGATTCATGACAGAACACATGGAAATGGCTCAGAGCTGTGTCAGGGGAGGTTCAGACTTGACAGGAGGAAGCATTTCTTTACCAGGAGGGAGGCCAAACACTGGAACAGGCTTCCTTAAGAGGTGTCCAATGCCCCAAGCCTGTCAGTGTTCCAGAGGCATTTGGACAATGTCTTTAATGTGGCTCTGACTTTGGGTCATCCCTGAAGGGGTCAGGGAGTTGGAATTGATGGTTGTTGTATGTCCCTTTCAAACGAAATACCTATTCTATTCTATTCTATTCTACTCTATTCTAGTATAGTCTAGTCTAGTCTCTATTCTAATTCAACAACATATATTAACATGGAGATGCTCAGGTAATTTTTCTACCTGACTCAAGGGAATACGATGGCTGATTATTGTGTAAAGTGTTGCAAAGTCTTTGAGAATAAAAAATTAAATAAATCAGACCAGAAAAAGTCTCTTCCCTGCTTGCCTAAGGTGAGTAATTTGAATAGAAGTGAGAAAAACATCATTTTTCCCATTATCAGCTCCGCACAAGGTGGGTAATGGGTTTTTTCTGGGCATATGATGGGGCTTTTAATAAAAATCCTCCCAAATAACTGTCTCAGGCTACCATTCAACTGCAAGAAATACTTATGATCATCCTCATTATCATTATTATTACACCACCAGCATTACCATCACAATTATCCCTCAAAACATCCGATAGCTCAATTGTAGAAGATCCCAAAGGACACGACGGAAAGAGAAATCCAATTTCCAATTATCCTGTTGGAGCTGAAATGATCTCATTATGATCAGGCCTGTTCTACAACATCTGAGAGACTGAACCCTTGTGAGAGATGCTGTCAGATAAACACTGGCAAAGCACTTGAAGGAAGACAACTCTCCCACTGAAATCTGCAAGGTTTTTTAAATGAGAAAATGCCTCTTTCCCCCCCCCTTTTTTTAAAAGTCTGCATCTGTTTTTAAAATAACCATTTGAAACAAAAGCTATATTTAACATAATGTTGCCCTATATTAAACATTAGACATTAGACATAGCATTAGGTGCATAAGTTTCTTTCTGTCTTCATCTTTTCCAGAACACAGATCAGACAATGTAAGCCTTTCTATCAGTTTCATACTCTGCTCTTGTTGTAGCTTAGGAGATGTGTTTCCAAATTCACACTTCAGTTTTTTCTATTTGCATTTTTTGTAATATTCTGTGAGAGTGCAAAGCCCCCACCCCCCCCCCCCCCCAAAAAAAAACCCACCAAAAACTAAGGAGAGCAAACCTTACAAAAATTTACAGTCTGTGTTGCTATTGCTTCCATTACACACAATTCCCCAGGGGCAGGCACTAACCATCCAAGTGAGAATTTACAAAGGATACCGCACAGAATTAGACTTTGTAAGGTCTCATAGAGAACCCAGAAAATAGTTAAGCACACTAAAATTGTGCTCCACAGTAGGAAAGAGTTCTTGTAGATTACTGAAATGTTTTAAGATTGCAGTTACAATGACACTGTTTCCAATATTCCAACCTTACAGCATGAGCACTTCATTACCTTGCTAGCCACCCTTCCATCATCCTTTATTTCATAGTTAATGTAATTTTCTTTACCCTTTAGAGTTCCTACCAAGGAATGCATGCAGAAGAAAAAAACTCCCTCCATTTGCTTTTTGGCAGCAAACATTCCTAGATAACACAGCATTGTAAAGAAAATAATTTCATTTGGCATCAGTAGAGCTAACCACGGCATCCCAGCAGCTGGAATCAGCTCCAACCCAAGTTTGTCAAAAGACTAATTGTCTAATTTGGTACACTACTATAAACGGCAATTGGAACAAGCACTCTGTAGGACAAGCTGGAAATAAAGATGTACTCTGCAGGAGAAACTTGAAAAAGGGACTTGGAGCTGAAACTTCTTGTGAGAAAATACACAACTGACGTGTTGTCCTGTCAACCACATACTCACAAGTTTCTCCAACGCAGATATAGTTTGTTTGAACAACTGTACCCCACTTTGGTTACTGGGCAAGCAACATATCTATTCAGCAAAAGAAGCTTCTTGAGCAGTCTGAGGATATGAAAAATCTGCAGCTATTTCTGGAGACCCACTCTCCAAGAACTGTGTAGGACTTGCTGGTTTTGAGGGACCTGAGGCAGTACCCTAATTCTGAGCAAGCACATGTCATCCAGGAGCTCAAGCTGCATTGCAAGCAGAGTCTGTCATCACTTGGTTAACCCCCAGAAACTATCTAGGAGCTGAACTGCCAACCAGCACATCCCACCAGCAAGCAGTGTGAGAAGCACAGAGCCTGCTGTGACACAGCAGCAGAAAGAGGGCGGTTCAAGCCACAGGTCACTGCTCTGGAGGCCAGACACAGCCCAGTCTTCTTCCCTGAGAAGGAAACCTTTGTCCCACTTGTCTAGACAGGTGAGAGGCTTCCACAGGGAGCACCACCCACCACTAAGGCAGGCACACTTTCAAATGAAAGCCCAGACCTCTGAAGAGCCCCCAGGAGTTGAAGCATTTTATTTTTCCAGAAAAATGGGTCGTTTCAACAGTACCCAACACTTCCCATTCTCTACCAGTGATTATTTCAAAGGCTCTACGGCAGCCTTTGGAATAATACTATGGAGCTTGTGTTAGATTCCACAGTAAGGAGGGCTCAAGTGAGGCAGAGAAATCAAGGCTTTCCCTTTCCTGTGAGTAAAGCAGGTCCAGTAGCCTAGGTGAACAGAGAGAAGAGTGGTGAGAAAATGGTGGAAGATTTAGCCGTTCACAAGGGGATATACTAAGTATTTGTGAATGAAAAAAAAAAAAACAACCAAACCAAACCTTCTCTACCTGTCTTGATAGCTATTGAATTTATTGATACAAATTTATTAATAAATCGCTGTAATAAAGCTACTAGAAATTCATAAAAGCATAGCTATTGATTCCTATATCCTTTTAGCTGGGCTTATCTGGAATTGTAATATTTTTTATAATTAACAAAAGCCTCAGTCAATCAATACGTGAGGCCAAACATCCTAACTCAGTCAAATTTTTCATCTGTGATTACAGGAACTATCCATCCCATGCCAAACGCTCTTGGGACACACCACGGCAAGAATAACAGCGTTTATCGACCTTCCTTTCCCTTCTAAGCTTTCCAAGACGACGGAAGCGGGTTCATCCCAGACAGCGGCTCTGTTCCAGGAGCGGCTGCCGTGCCGCGCCGCGGGTACCACACCTGACCGCGGGTGCAGCGATGCCTGACCACTACCAAGTGCCTGATGCAAGCCCGGAGCACATTCCTGGGAACAAAGCCGAGCTCGGTTTGGGACTCAAGCGTACCAAACCCCCCGGGAAGCCCTCACTGCCACAACCTTGGCAGCCCCCGCCGCGATTGCGCGCTCCCCGCTGGGATGCGGCAGCTCCCCGGGCGCTTATCAGAAGACACAGGCAGCCCACCAAGAGCAGCGTGTCCCCGGACTACAGATCCCAGCGTGTCCCGGGGCTGCGGGAACTACAACTCCCGCCGTGCCCGGGCAGGCGGCGGGGTGCGCTTGTGATGGCCGAGGTGTCTGTACCTTCTCGGGACGCAAATTTCTCTCCAGGAGCTGCTGATCAATGAAGGTTGGACAGATTTCTCCCAATATTTTTCGGGCTCTGAGGGAACATTTGAAATTTGTTCTCCTCATTTTTACTTTCAGTACTAATTATCTACTAATTTATCTTACAATTTTATCACTGGGCCCTTCTGCTACTCTTTATCTTCTGCGTCTCAGCTGCTGAAAGGACTTTTTTTCTTCTTTAGCTGGTCGCTTTTCCTGTCTCTTTCAGTGCTGACATCGCCACTGTGGTTTCTCAGCCCATTTAGGCAGTTTTGACTGTGGTGTTTCTAAGCCTCATTTGCGGCAAAATAGTTAAGATATACACCAAAACAGTGCATGGTTATTATGACAGAGTTCAAAAGCCTGAATGCCTCTTTGCTGTGTCCTTAAACACTTACCCTTTTTGGCTCCGTGGCTGTGTTTGGAAGTGGGGTTTACCTTAAGTGTGTGTGAAAGGAGAGGGGCACCATGGGCCACACAGTGCCGGCGTCAGGCTGGCCATGGAAAAGGCTGGCAGGAAATCCCTGGCCCCCAGGATTCACTCGAGCTCATGTCCAGTGCAAAATGCCTCTCGAACACAGTTCACTGCTTAGCAATTCCTCTTCAAAAAGAGGCTACATGCAGGGTGTCTTCCTAACTGAAGTGCCTGTTCTACATCATATCTCCCCCTATTTAAATTTATGTTAAACCTTAACAAAGCTTTCATTCTGGAGTGGCTATTTTGTATCATTTAGCTGCTTGGAATATTGACTGAATCCTGCATTGTAACTAAACTTAAGCACTTTTAAACCATATTATTTTTTTCCAGCAGGTTTTGGTGTGTCTGTATTTTGAGATTTTTCACTCTGTTTGAAATACTGTCTATGCAATTATAGTAGGATATAAACAATATTTTGAGTCTATCTTTTTGTAAGAACTGATTATACGTCATTTTTACTTAGTATCCATAATGTCAAATAAGGTGGTGGGGACAACATTAAAGAGATAACTGGGCATGCCATACGAAATAGAGAATATAAGGAAGCCTCAAAACACGGCAAGATAATTATTTTATTATAGTAATGTTTCATTATAATTATATTATAATTAATCATTATATTACATAATATATAATTATATATATTATATAATTACATATTATATCATATATATAATTATATACTATATATAATGCATTATTTATATGCTATATAATTATATCATATTATATTACAATTAATATAATTATTTTAATATAGTAATGTTTTTCCCACATTTTGTTTGTTATTCCTACCCCTACAGCTGTAAGGTAATGCAGAGTGTGGAGTACCTTATTGGCATAATGGTTGAAATTTATTTTCAGATTTCATTTTCATGATTTCATTGATCATTCATGTTCGTTGAGCACAGGTGAACTTTTATGGCCCTTCCTTTTTCATTTGCTTATATGTGGTGGGAAGAATATGAAGTAGAATGCTAGTGTTAAAAGTCCATTTCTAATCTAGACCTCACAGAGGGACTTTGATTGCTGAGCTCCAGGTATGGTTACTGACAGAACAGTTCAGATATTAAACATTTTCTGTCAGGAAAAGCTGAATTTTTTTTTTTTCCTACAAATTGCTTATTTTCTAGTGTTACCTGTTTGAATAGTTCACTAAAGTAATGACAAAATGCAAGCCATAGATGTATAAGATGCATTTCATTAATTATTTCACTTTAAACTGTGTATTTTTAGGCAGCCTTGAAGCAAGACAAAAATATCTACAATTCTTGGTTATTCATTGACCTGGCAGCTGCTGGTTTCAAGCAACCTGATCAGGCCAAAGGAAAATATAAAAAGGGTATTGATCTTCAACCAAGCCAGTTCCTGTCAGTTATGGTCCATATCCACTTTTTCTTTCCCTGAAAAGTGTAAATACAGAGTTGAATACAGGAACGAAGCAGAGTTGAGACTCAGATCATGTTTTCTCAAGGCCCTTAGTTCTGTGGTAGCTTCAGAAAAGCTGAGGTTTGTATTACTTTTGAGCCCAATGTAAAACCATGGTGTACTTTAGTTTCAGTGTATTTAAGTTTGTCTATATTGTTTAGACTAGAGAGCAGTGAAGCTTACAAGGGAAAACATGAATTGAAACAAATACAGGCAATCCGTCCATGCTTGGAAATTTCTCTGCTTGTAGCTGAAGAAACACTTGACAATGCTTCTCTACTTTAAGTAGTTTGTCTAGTTTATCTCGGTTTATCTTATTTTTCCAGCTTTCAGCATGAAGTGGATTGTTACTGAATTTTACTGTTGTTCCTTAAAAGCAACACATTTAAAATAGCCATGTTCTGGTGCACGACAGCCTGTTGCAGTATCTAGTTATCACATACTTGGTGTGTCATTTTGTCTTGGTTTGAAAGACAGGCGTCTGTTTAAGAGAGGCAGAAACTCCCTTTGAAATGGGAAATGCAACCCCCTTCTCTCTGGATTATTATAACTTTGAAATTAAGGGGCTTTCAGGTAAGGATATAAGAAATAGGAATAACAGTTCTTTACTAATTTATATATATAAAACAAAACTAAACAATAAACACCAATGACTATGGCAGTTATAACAAAACAGCACAGTCACCCAGTGCAGCCTTCTCGGCTGCCAGGCAGCTTCCCCTCCTGGAGCAGTGCTGGTCACAGTCGGCAGCAGCGCTGGTGGCTCCCGGTGAGCAGGGTGGGTGCGATAGTTCCGGTGAAACAGTGGTCCTGTGGAAAAGGGTCTGGTCTTCGCCTGAAGGTCCAGTGATGTAGCTTCTCGTCTTCTGGAAGTCCAGCGGAGAAAAGCTACTTTGTGCCTGAAAAAACCTCTGATTATATCCAGGTGGGAAATGTTCAGTGCCCCCTCCCAGGCGGAGCATCTCACAATGGGGTGGTGAGGCACTGATGGGCCCATTAACAGGAGATAGCCCAGAGCCCGTTATCTATGAGTCCTTTGGCAAGGCACAGATGGGCCCATTAACAGAACATAGTCCGGAGGGAGGAGGCAAGGAAACACTGCCCCACCTGGTTTCACAGGTCACAAAGATGGTAATAGAATATACTGCAACCCAGGACACATTTGGAGATTTGTGACACATAAGGTTTCATATTAAGTCTGTCTCTCGTATCAACAGCCTCTATTTTTCTAAGGTTCTTAGTATTTTCAATATAAATACCTTTTTAAAATTGTAATTGTTGGTGCCTGATTTAAAGGTGCCTGATACTGAAATTCCTCCTCAGTTTGGCATTTAGATTCTGCCTTTTTGTTACTCTGCAAAACAGTGTCATGCTTGGATCTAGGTCTTTCATGGCATGACTTAATGTGCTTTGTATGTTGTCTGTTGTGCAGGCAGGATTGTGTAATGTATACAGGTTTCACGTAATTGCTGGTAATTAGCTCAGGAAGCAAGGAAAGCTTTTCACCTAAAATAGAGGACTCAGAAGGCTGTGCAGAAGTATCAAGGTAGATGCTGCTCAGTGATTACTACATTAACACTTGACTTCATAGAAGGTAATGGAATAATTTTTGTAGACAGAATTTGTTCTCATGATACGTAACCTTTAACACTAAATCTTACTTTTTTTTTTTTTTTATTGTAAGGTGATGATCGAATTCCTATGAGAAGTCCAACCATCCAACCAAACAGACGCCAAAGGAGATTTAGCAGATCAAAAGCTCTTGGAACTCTATGTAAGGCAAAGGATGTTGAATACCAAAATTCACTCTTAGGATTTCTAATTCAGTGGATGCCTTTGCTGATACACAGATTAGGCTTTATTTTTGAAAAAGCCTTGTCACATTGGTGTGCCAGGACGCTGTAACTGTATAAGGTTCCTTGTTCCTGTCTGTTTTGACTGGGCAAATACTGGAATAATTGTGCTTGGGGTTAGTGGTTAAGAGAATTCTGTGTAATCCTCTGTCCTCTGACTAAACTCAGTGCCTTTAAAGCATTTGGTTCTGCTGATTCATTGTCTGCATTAATTAGCAGGCTTGCTAGAATATATGTCATCCTATTCATAGAGGTACAGTTCTAAACAAATCTGACTCTCAGTTGTCACTGTAACTGACTGGAGTGTTCAATTTGTTTCCTTAATTTTAAATTTTTTCAGAAAGAAAAGTAAAACCCCTTAAAGAATTTTTTTTTGTTTTAGTCAGTTACAGCAGCAATGAGCAAAACTTTTAGGGTAATCAGTAGTATTTGTTTGGCAGTTGAACCTACTAGTAATTATCGGTTAGAAATTGAAAGCCATTTTTGTATTTTGGAAAACTCAGCATGTTTGTGTGTGATTTTCTTCCTCTTTTCTAGTGGTGACAAGCAGAAATGATATATGTAAGAAGCTTGTGGAACTATATCATCAAGAAAATAAATATTTAGAGGTAAGTTGAGTACTTTACTATCTCTCTTCTAAGAAGAAATTTTCTTTTGATCAGAACTACCTAATTTTCATGGCAGAATCCCCAATTTTTTGTGCCACAGACCACTTAAGATCTCCTCATAGACCACAACCAGGAAGAATTGATTTTAACTATAGTCCTTTAATTTCCACTGTTTAAGACTTGGACAATCCATTAAACTGACAGAACATGACAAAGAATGTTATTTTGCAGAGAGAGTGTAACATCACGCTTTTTAGTTCCTAGAAGTCAAGCATGGTCCCAAGTGCACATTTACATGCAGCATGTGTGAGTCAGGTGTCCTTTGCCTCACTTGTCCAGTTCTGTGAGCCTGACTAACCCCCACAGGTGTGGTGATCCCTTCCTAGGCTGACCCTGAAGCTTCATGCCAGAGGCGAAGGTGGGATTCCTACACAACCTGAACTCGATTACCTGTGCTTTGTGTACTGCAGTTCTATGCAGATGACGAGGAAAGACAAAGCTGCCACAGGGCAATGCTAGCTTTGACGCACTCAGCCCTCCCCAAGTCCCTGTCAGCGTGGCCTTGCAGAAATAATCAGCTCACCACGAGGTGGATCTATTTAATGCAGTTAATGAGGGTCCTGTTTCCTCTTTTTCAGCTCTATTGATCTTTTCCACACTGGAATTTCAACATGGCCTGCCTTTCTCTTTCTATTCATGGTGCTGGAGATCCAATGAGGCTTTCATTTTTTCTTCAGGGTTTATCTGAGAGCTATCTGGGTCTACTTTTACTGTTGATTTAATGCAAGAGCCAGAGTCAGAATTTGTACTCTTGAGGTCACCTCCCTGTGTACTGTATCTTGGAAGGTGGACAGATCCCACACAATGCCCTGGGATTTGTTATTGCTTCAGCTGGAAAGCAGGAAAATATGGCTTGTTATTTTAAAGGATTATCCATTGTCCAGCCTAATATGGTAATGTTGACAGTACTTGGAAAAAAAGCATCAGACCTCCAGTTCTTTAAGGAGTGACAGAGTGGTTAATTTGTCCCTGTTTACAGGTGGCAGAAACACATCAGGAACTCATTCAAATGAAACACAAGGAAGGTGCAGAAAAGCCAGAGCTTCATCAGCTTTGGAAGGAAATGCTCCAGTTACTGTAAGACAGTACACAGAACCAAGTTAATAAGACTGAACAAAAATGTTTTTTACTAATCCTCATCTAGATATATAAACAGGTATAGTGTAGCTAGACTTACAATGGAGCCTTAAAAGTGTTCAAAATCCTGTGGCTATTTGTCTCTTTAAGGTTCATTGGTACTAAACTTCTCAGGAAAACTGGGTGATTTGACCATTTGCCTTGCCTGCTGTGCCACCT
>VZRR01004426.1:0-21358 GCA_013398015.1 Oreocharis arfaki | reverse complement strand
CCTGGCCACCGGGCGGCCGAGCAATCGAAGCGACACCCACCTGCCCAAAACGTGTGTTCAGCCACTGCATTCTATACTTTTCAGCGTGGTGGGGGACCATCACCAACACTGGATGGAGAGGAGAAACGAGACATTGTTGGGACCCTCAGATGGGTGATATGCTTCCACCTAACCCCTGTCACTCTCTCCCTGTCCCCCCAGGCCCCCTACACACTTCTTGCTTGCTTGCTTGCTTGCTTGCTTGTTTTCTCTTTGCCTCTTTTACTATTAAATAAAACACATCAATTTTTTGGCACCAACATCTAACCTCGTTTGGTTTTAATCTCGTTTTTGGGTATATTTTGAACCTTCTAGGTTCTTTCCGGTTTATACACAGATACTTAATTTTTCTTTGCTCTTCTGTGTTCAAACTGGATCGTAACAATAAGGAAAAGACAGCAGCACGAGAAGGTATAAAACCGCATGGGGGAAAATCACCCTATCAAATTGGGGTCTCAACCATGAGATTCAGCCAGTTTCAAGAAACACTGAGACCAGCTTCTCCACCTGACAACAGGTTGTCTGGCAAAAGCTCCCCAGCAGTCTCACTGGAATGGGTCGTGCAGCTGCAGGTTAGTTCCAGCTCTCCATTGCATGTGTAGACAACAAATAATTGCTTGGGACTTGCAAACATTTCCCCTGTTTGCAGAACCTCTCTGCACAATGTAGAAGCTGCTCAAGTGAAGCAACCACCTGAGGAAGGACACTGGGTATGAAGCAGGAAAAAACTTGCCTTTAAAGGATTGAAAAAAAAAAGACAAGAAAGAAAATAAAGCCCCTGCTCTTCTTATGTACAACACTGCTGCAATAGTCCCCCATCCTGGATCCTTTCTGTCTGTAGCCAGAAGAAAGGATTAAGCCGCATTGCATACTTTGGAAATAAACTTTCTCGTGATGAGCTGCCAAGTGAAGGCCTGCTTTGGATTAAAAACAGAATTCCGTGCTATTATTTAGAAGTAAAAGAGCAGAACTATAGCTTAGCACCAATTAGAACAAAAAGGAAATATAGTGGCCTATACACACCTGACAACCGTAACTCAACTATAACTATACATAACCAAAACCTATGTACCACCTTCTGTCTGTTATCCCGACTGACCAGTGCTAAGAAATGCTAGGAAAATGCTAACATGATGCTTTTAACAGCTTTCATTACTAATCTAATAAAGGAACACAAATCTGAACTCTTGGGTGAAGTGACCTAGAAGCAGCAATCTCCGCCCCCGGAAAGCAATAACATTCTGTTCTGCTACTATAGAGTTCTGTATTTCCCCACCCCTTTCTTCCTTATATGTATCCCCCAGCCCACAGTGTCCTGCCTCCCCTGCCCCTAGTCCTGGCCACTCCCTCGGGTCCTCCCTATTGGCCCCTGTACCCCAACTCCGCCCATGTACTGCCCCTATGCCCTGAGACCACTGGCCTGTGTGCTCTCTCTGTCCCCCCGCCCCCATACAAAACCCCAGACCCTTCAGCCTTTAGTTTTCTTTGCTTCTGGTCTTTGCTTCTGGTCACCATATGAATAAAGATCTCCCGAGGTCACCATGTGGAGACCATCTTCTTGCCTCCTTTGCTGCCACCGTGTTGCAGGAGCAGACAAAACCAGAGCTAGCCTATGGCTTCCCCAGCAAGGGAAAGCACAGTGACCAGCCTTCAGAGGGGAGGCTGGGGCACAAGGCTGCTGACCTGGGCTGGCCAGAGGCGCTCTCTGGTAAATCTGCTTGTGGCCTGCCTGCCACCGCAGAAAGCCTCAAACTGCAACACCTGGGTTTCATTTCCACTGCTGGGGAAGTGTCTGGATTTCCTGCCACTCTTTGTGCCTTTCCTTGCCAGCTTGCAGCCTTCTTTCTCCAGACCAACAACAATTTCCATTCCCAACACCAGCCAACACTTAGGCAACAAGCACATGTTGAAGAAAGGAGGGTGGAGGGGAAAGGGAACCCCCATGGGAAGTACACAGGAAAAGAGCTGCTGCATTGTAAGAAAAATACGCTTCAGGCCTTAATGACATTTAGATTGAACCCACAGCTTACAGCATGACTTCAGCTATTATTACAGCATTTAACTTAGGCCATGATGAACAAAACTAAAGCTGAGAAGTTGCAATGACTTAATTTGCTCATTGAGGAATTATCTTTGCAATATAGATCTCATTATATGAATAGCAAGGCAGTTCTTCATGAGAAGGGTGGCAGCTGATGTGCCAGGTGAGCTCAAGCACTGCAAGTCCCATCACCTCCACTATGGATTTATGAACAAGTCTCTCGTTTTCAGTTAAAGAAGTCAAAAGTACACAGTTCAAAACTAAGGCTCCTGGTAACTCCAGTTAATACATTACACACATTGATCAAATGGAAATGCTTGTGAACAACTGTAACTTCTAGTCACATTTCAGTTAAAATGGGGTAATTAGGATCTCAAGGACTGTGTGCTCTTTCTTTCACTCCACTGTACCAATTTATGTCAATTATATCACATTTTGTTAGGCTTTAAAAAAAAACATTCTAAATTACTTTTATAAAACCAGTTGCTCTCCAGTTTTAATTTAACTTGCTTCCTGTACCATCAATAAATTCAACAGAAGGTTACATATATTGGAGTTAGAATTGTGTTGAAAACAAAGCTGCAGCCTGCTTCCCTGGATGTGTTTACATGCATTATTATAGTTTGATCTGCTGCCTAATTTCTGAAGCAATGCATTTTTTCTCCTCTGTCATTTATTTTGAATGCAGCATGTTCCCAAATGCTGATTACTTTTCTGCTAGGGATTTTAGCCATCTGTGCTAACACAGTTGCTGAGAGAGTTGCACACAATAGGAATAAGAGATAATAGTCATTAACATGAAACAACAATACAAGAGCTAAATTTGCAAACTCCAACTTTGCCTGCAGTTTATGATTAATGAAAACTAGTGCTTACAGAAAGCTGATTATGTGTTTCATTCTGTGTGAAGCCTGAGGGCTGAAGCTTAGAACACTAAAATCCTTCAAATTCCACCCAATTTAATGAATCTCTTCAATTAACTTTGCAGATTGAATCACTGAGTCAGCACAATCAGTGCTGCAAAACCCATTAGAATAGGTTTTCTTCTGTCTTGCTAAAAAAGCATCAGTTGGTGATCACAGCTGATTAAGCAATACAAGGCAGCACAGCACACCTAGAAAATTACTTTTTCTTTGAACTCAAAATTTCACCAAGTTTCAAAGTACTGCTTGCATACTTACCTAAGGTTAGCTTAGAGTTTAGACAACGGCAATGTTTCAGCTTGGGGTAACAAGGCAACCATAATATTGCGTGAGGTGTAGCCATTACACTTATAGGAAGAGTTGGGGTGCAAGCAAAGAGTTACAGGGGAGCAAAGACTGTAAAAACTAAGGAAAGTAAAAACAAGGCAAACCAACAAACCACACCTCATCCTTTCCTCTCAATAGTTTCCTCAGTTATGTTTTGTTTGTTGTTATTGAATTATCAGCGAGCCAAGATTAATGCCAAATAAATTACCAGATTAAGCTGAAACACTGCTGGTTATTCCATGAAGGCCACAAGTGAGATAGCACCCTGTTTTAAAATACGCAGTGTAGTATTCTCATTATTATGAGTGGCATGAACTCGAGGGTCCTAGAGGCTCTTCCAGGTCTGTTGCGAAAGCCACACTGGAGCCTGGCCACTACAGATGGGCTGTGGGAGCCAAGGGCTGCAGGATCAGCACATGTTGGCTGTATAATCAAGGTGGATGCAGCACTCAAGGAGGCAGCACAAGGGAAGAACAGAGCACTTCTATCAAAAAGGCAGAGTTAAGCAACTTGCAACCACTAAAAATAAGGCCATCCTTACCCACCTCAGCTTTATTCCCGGTCTTGCTGTTCCCTCTGCTGTTCCGTGGTGTTTCCTGACCTTATTAAGCCCATTGCAATGGGCCAGAAGATGACAAGGTAAATAGATTGCTGCTCGTGCAGTGAACGCCCTCACCCAGGGAGAAGGGAAGGTGGCACTCATGGATGAGCCATCAGCACAGCCTGACTCCTGGTAGTTCACCTAAAAGGCACATGGCAGGGTTGGTGTGTTCCTTTGTTCTTCAAAGTAAAAAATTGCATGTTGATTAAATTCCTACTTACCTACGAGGTCTTTAAGGAAGGGTTAATGACAACTGTGTGACTGGCAACCCCACTGGCAACCCCACAGAAGATCCATTTCTCAGTAATTTATTTGAATACATTTTTCCCTTCCTCCAGTATTTCACAGAACAGAAGAAAGTACTTTTGAGAAGATATCTATCCTAAGGAAAAAATTGCTAATACTAGAAAATATTCCTTTGCTGATACTCTGCAAGAAATGACTGGCTATAATCCCAATTTAAAGGACTCTAAATAGGAGTTAAAATAAAGCCTCCAAGTTATTTAGTGATTAGGGCATTTAATTTACTTATTTTCAAGTTGCAGGAAGAATCAGAACATTGAAAACTATCTATAAAGTTAATTACATCACATGTAATTAAAGTATTAAATGCACTAATTATATCACATAAATTTAATTAAATATCAGATTACAGTCACAGTTGTGCAACAACTATATTTGGAGACAACAGAAAAAAGACAAAAAGTCTGGTTTTTTGAAGTCCTATCAACTCCCCCTTTAAACCAAATGAATTAATTGTCTGTTTCTAATTAACTATAATAGGCATAAAACAAATACACTAAGAAAAATGTTTCATCTCCAGTTTTTCGTGCTTTATGGTGTTCAATTGAAAGTAGCTTTTTAAAAATCATTCTGCTGTATCCTGCTTGTAAACATTCAGTCCATTCATATGGTCCTTCTCCACATGTCATCTGTATTCTAGGAGAACACAGACCATCTACTATGTATTCAAATTCCCTGTTTTTCACAATTTTTTTTTAAAAAACAGTCTTGGCTTCAGTTATACTACCAGAGGCTTCAATTCTAGTCATGTTACACATAAGCTTTGAAGGGGAGTCTGATACTCCTATACTGCCTGACAAAACCTAAACTATTAAAACCAGTGTGTGTTCTATTTTATTTATGTTGCCTTGCCTGAAATGTATTCTCAGATCAACTCAGATGGTTTTGTGGGCAAAGTTAATTCCATCAGTTCTTTCACAGTGAAAAAAGAATTTTTAGTGTCTGCAAGCAAAAAAGCTCACAATGAGAGACTGTTTTAATGTCCCTATATAAACCTCCAAGGCTGCTTTGCCATTATAGTTGTACAGGAACAGCAAAGCAAATATTCCTGTTTGAAAGACTCGGGTGTAATTCAGCTCAGGGTTCTATAGTCCATGGACTGCCCTGACATGTCCTACAATTTCACTTCAAGTATTGGCAATTCTATATTGCATCAGGGCAGGACCGAGTTGTTCACTGACTCTCAAGGAATGTTTCAAATTTGAACTATTAAGTCATGGTCCCAGAACTTCTGATGCTTCATTAAAAAAAAACCACACTAGAAGATAAAAAAAAAACATTCAAATTTTGAGGTACACAATGCCTACTTAACTGTCAGGAAACGGCAAAGTACTGTGGGTTTTTTGGTAGGAAAAGTTACCATTCTGAGAGAATTAAATCTGTAATAGAAGTATTCACAGTCTCTATTTTGAAATCTTTGGTTAAATAATCACACACACCAGACAGTTTTGTTTGTTTTTAGTGCCACATGAAAAACGCATGCAGACCATTTAAAAGTCAGTCAGTCCTCAGAGAAAGGCAAGGTCAAATCTGTGTTTCAGTGTTTGCTTTTGGTTTGGTTTATGTTTCAGGGTTTTTTTTGGGGGGTGAGGGAGATGTGTTGAATTTTTGGTTGGTGGGTTGAGGTTTTTTTAACAGTTAATTCTGTTGCACAGTACTACTTGCAAGAGCTCTTGATTATTTAAAGCAACACATGGAAGGGAAAAAAGATAATTTAATATATATACTGTCCATCACAATCCCTTCAGTTTTGTTACTCTAGTTCCATTGTGCCACTATCACTATTTGCTTTACAGCATACTGCCAGATTAATGCAATTTTTTAAAAAACTAATGCAGTTGTGAGGCTGCAAATATTAAAATTTTAAATATGGAGCAGTGTTTTGCTCTGATAAGTTTTTATTCAAGAAATTAAATAAAAGCAATCTTCTCACCTTCCTTAAAACCTAGTATGCTAACATTCAAGTACAATATCATCTCATTTATTTTTATCAATTGGAAAACTGTTCTTTATAATAATATTTTTATAATTTGATTCTCAAATATGCCGTGGCGTCGGTGCAGCATGAGCATGGGATGCAGGGGACAGGAAGGGCCTCTGTGCAGTGGTTATCCCTGCAGCTTCTGTCTCTTGTTCCTCTGCAGAGGAACGGTGACCTGCTCACTCACAGAGATTGTATCCATGATCACACTTCCAGATGGAACCTATAAACGTGCCAGCTTACCCAAAAAGCTGCTGGACCAGATCCCGCACCCTTCCCCTCAGCTGAGGAGCTGTTTTGCTTATAAGCACACAAGTTGCTTGGGAACATGCAGTGAACTTGTGATTACCCAACTATAATTTGGAGAACTCATGGGCTGCACAAGTCTGTGTGAAGGGGACCAAGTCTTCTTTTGATGTGTACGGGTTTGGGGTGGTTCCTCTCAAACCCAAGGAGCCCATGAACTACAGTTTACAGAATACAGTGTCCTGTAAGTTTTGGGAGATACAAACAGTGTGACAGCAGTCCACATGACATATAGGTTTTGATGTTATGCTAACTAATTGCAAGCAAGCCTGAGAAAACCAATTTGCTGCTTGTCCACTAAGTTGTTCAAAAGCTTCTGTCTCCCACAATGTGCAGTATGTCCAAAACTCAGGATTCAAGAGCACCCAGAAAAGTTTTAAACAGGGAGATACCCCCAGTGCAGCCAGTGCTGCCAGACTCTCCAGCAGTTTCACATCTGAAGGTCACAATTTTGAAATGAATTTGTTTTAATTAAAAAGTTTGCTTTTTTAAAAAGGAGTTGAGATTTTCAAGTTGCAAAATGAAAGTAATTAGTTTTTACAGTTTGGCTGGCTTCCACTTAAGATACAGATTTTTATAAAAAGAGGGAGAAGAAGGATAATCAGCATGTAAGAGTCAGAAATATGAGATCCAAGATACCCCAGGACCAACCTCTGATATAAATGTCTGTCAAACAACAGTAAGGAGGATACTAATAACAGTACATTAGAATGTGTCTAATGTAATGAATCTTACTGGCAGGAGCTAACAGCCACAAGTGTCTCTAGCTTACATTTGGAAAAGAAAAAGGCTAATCATACTACAAGACTGATACAATCCTTTCTGCATCCTATCGTGACTTTGAAAGCTCTAATTAAAACAAAATCTTTAGAGCACAAATTAAGAGAGTCATCTGAAGATACAGGATTGATTTTCAATAACTCCTGTAAGCCTGGAGGGACTCCAAAAGCTGTGGCTATATTTAAAACCAGTAAGTGAAATGAATCAGGCGACCTCTGCCCCATCAGTGTGAGTTCCAAATAAAGTAACAGGACTCTGCCATTCAGAACCACTAACAAAGCTTTTAGTGAGATTGTATAAAATCAGACAGTGTTTAGGGCAGCTAGACTTTGTTTGATGACAGTTCGGTTTAGGCAGTAAAGGCTTTGAGGTGTACAGGTGAGATCCTTGGCATTTCAACTCACTCCCCCGTGCAGGTTGGGTCAACATTTGGACTACAGAAACAGTTTTATAATTTACAGCTAGAGCAGACCTAGAGTCAGATATGGATTCCAAGGATTTACACAGAAAGGGACAGAGCTACACTAATTAGAAGTACCGGAGAAAGCCATGCTAAAGGTGTTTCAGGTAATTATTCATCAGATAGACCAATCGGGTTTAAGCCATACCCAACTCTTTCAGCTATGACTGAAGTGACAGGAACAGAAGATGCTGAGCAGGTCATTCGTGAGAGGCCCAACCTCAGTCTTCCTGGTGATCAAGAAGACTCCCCCCCCCAGCAATGAGAGCTCCTCCTTTGAAGAGGACTCTCTGGGCAGGACTGAGGTCTAGGGCCCTCCCCTCCCTCTGGAAGGTTCTGTTCTATTTGACGCCCCATTAGTTTAATGTGTTGTCTGGATTGCTGTACCTTCCCCCCCGAGTTTTTGATTGGACCCTGGATCCCCAGACCCTCCCCTCAGTCGTGCCCCCACTGGCTGTACCCTTAATCCCTGCCCAAGTTCTGTGCCCCTTAAAACCCCTTGCACACCCTGTTCTCCCTGGAGTTCTCCCTCCACCCCTCTCCTTCCTCGTTCCCTGTGTTAATAAAGGAGACTTGGAGGAGACTCCCTCTCGCCTCCCTTCACTCTCTTCCCTCACTGTACCATCACGCCCTACCTGTGCACTCGCCTGGAGCTGCCTTGCCTCCTGCGTGAGCCACCCACGCGACGCCCGAGCCCTACCCTTTCAGCTCCCGGGCCCCCCCCAGAGCCGGCGTCCTCGGCAGAGGCCAGGAGGACAGAAGGCGACAAGTGGCGCTCCAAATCGGGACCTTTCCACCTTGTATCTGGAGCCGAAGATCTAGAAGGACTAGTGCTGTCACTCCCCCGCGTGTAGCACGCCCCGTTTTAGAGGGCGGTGCTCCCGGGGTTGGACTGGGAAAAAGCGTTTTTCCCCAACGTGATTTTGGATTATTTCTGGTCCTTGGGAGAGAGACCCAGTGTTGCAGCCTCAGTTGAGGGACAGTCACCCCTGAGAAGTGAGAAGAAAGAAGATTCCTGTGTCCCCCAGAGAAGAAGCAACTAAAGTGTAAGTGAAAAACTATTTGTTACCCCCTCTCCTGTCCCTCTCAAATTTTATTTATCCATTTTTCAAGCACTGCGGGTGGGAGCTGCTCAAAATGGGAGCGAAATTGTCCCAAGAGCAGCGAGAGTTTTATACCCAAATTAGAGATTCCCTAAACACCCGCAAGTTAAAGTTTTCTAAATCGTTATTGAAAAATTTCGTTCGCTGGATTTTTAAAGAATCCCCATAAATGACTGCGAATGAATCAAAGTCAATTTTATTTTGGAATATGGTAAAAAGCAGGATGATTTTTCTACAGGGCTGTGGTGACAGCTCAGTAGAGCGCTTTTTTGCGCTCCTGGTGCTTATCCACAGCGTTGTGGAAAAACCAAAGAAGAAAGTAAAAGATAAATCCCCAGTTACTCCTTCCCCCTTATATGTTCCCCACCTTTCCCATTCCCCGAAACCTTCGAGGAGACACACAGGGAATGCTGAAAGCCCAAGGGCTCAGGGCTGCCACCTGCTCCCTGACACTCCCTGTGTCTCTCCCTCCCCAGCCAGGAGGAGACCCGCGCAATCTCCTCTGGGCAACTCTAAAAAAGCCATCCCTAATCTCTCTTCCCCAGTTGTAAATCCCAAAGTTAAAATCCCCAATGTCTCCTTCTCCTCCAAAACCCCACAAAATGGCGGCAACGATCCCTCACAAGCCCAAGATGTCGTCAACCGCCTGGTCTCCCTCCCCCATGCTTCTTGTCCCCAGAATTCCGTTTTTCCCGTGCTTCAGAACCCTTTCCTCCTCCCTAATGATGCAAGCCTTTCCCCGCATACCTATTTCCCTAACCCTACCCACTGGGCGGTTCAAGGGATGGTGGGTGGTTCCCTCTCTCCCAACCCCGGAAATCCCTTCCTTCTCCCAAACCCCTCTCCTTTCCCACACCCTCCTCCTTCTGCCCCTCACCCCTCCCCGGAGGACGGTGCTTCCAGTTCCCACGACCCCCCTTCCCGTTCCCATGCTTCCAAGGCCAGAAGGAACGCCATCTTGGGCCGGGACCCAGAACCCCTTGAGATCCCCCTTCGCAGCCCCCGTTTAATTCAGCCACACAGGTTTGAACCCTACCTGGGAGCCTTTCAGTTATTCCAATATTAGGGAGCTTTGTAAAACACAGAAAGAATTCGGCAGGGAAAGCGAGTACTTTAAAAGCTTGCTGCGTGCAACTTTTGCCAGCAACACTCTGGTTCCCCATGATCTGAAAACGATCGTGTCCTGCCTTCTCTCTCCCACAGAGTACCGAGTGTGGGAGAGAAATTGGAAGCGGCAGGTTCAGGAACTGATCCCTGTCCTCCCTAATCCTGGAAATAGCCAAGGCTTCCCATTTGAATTACTGGTAGGGGAAGGCGATTACACAAAGCCTCAAGTGCAAGCCCAAAGCATTACCACCGATGCTTTAGTTGCGGTGACGGGAGTTGCAGAACGGGTGCTCCTCAGCATGCCTCCCATCACTATCCCCATGGTTTCCTACTCCAACATTTACCAGGGACCCTACGAAAGCTTTGTTCAGTTTGTAGACAAATTACGCAATGCTATCGAAAAACAAGTCGCTGATCCAAAAATTAGAGAAAACATTTTAACTGAGATGGCAAAAATACATGCCAATGAGATTTGTAAGGAAATAATTTTAACTCTCCTCCATGACCCACCCTCCACAGTTGACCAAATGGCCAAAGCCTGTTGGCGACATATGAACATCAAAACAATTTCCCATAGTAGAGGACCAAGGGAATACCATCAACCTTGAGAGTACCAAAATCGTAAAGAACATCAAGTGCACGCTGTCAACATGCAGGAAGTAACCTGCTTTAAGTGCTAAAAACAAGGCCACTTCTCGCGCGACTGTAAAGAGGTCCTACCTATCAACCCCAACCTCAACCCCCAATACCTCCTCCCCACTACCCATGTAACATCTGTCCCTGCTGCGCCCATCCCTACCCCCTCCATCCCTGCTGCGTCCACCCCTGTTACTTTCCCTTCCCCCACCCAAGGCATGGGAAACTGAGGGAGCGACGTGAGGAGGCGGACCCACATCGCAGTGGTGGAACCGAGTCCGCCACAGAAAAAGACTTTTTACCGGCTGTGTCAAAGACAAATTCTCATTTTCCTGGACTTGACTTCGAAATTTTATCTCTCTAGACACCTGCAAAGAACACCTTCATGCTCGTTTTGCCTGATGCGACCCACAGACCCAGGGAGCTTGAGATCATCCCTTCTCTTGTTAAAACCGATGGGGATGGTAACTTTCTATTGAAGTTGGCGTGTTCTAACCCACCGTTTTTTCTCTTTAAGGAACAGGTCGTCGCCAGGGTCAAGGTATTTCCATTCCAGACAGTTGTCACGGACTTCCCTGCAGTCTGCTGGACTGAAGAGATTGGGAGAAACAGACCAGTGGTCAGTTGCAGACTCTCAAGTTGCAGCTCGGACATTTCCCTCACGGGAATGTTGGACACCGGGGCAGACGTGCCGGTCGTGTCATCCACTAGCTGGCCGTCATCGTGGGAGAAGCAGTCTGTGGTAGGTGACATTCGTGGTGTTGGCGGACAGATCCTCACCGAGCGGAGCAAACATGTTACTCAAATAGAGGGGCCTGATGCACGTATCGCCTCGGTACATCCCTTTGTTATCAATTCAGGCTTCAACCTCTGGAGTAGAGATGTTATGTCCCAATGGGGAACCCGGATTGAACTGGCACCAAAGATCCAAGATTTTTAATTGGGGCCACTGAGGAGCGCCCAACTCAGGCACTCAATTGGAAAACAAATTCACCTCTCTGGGTCGATCAGTGGCCTTTGTCATGTGAAAAATTAAAGGCGCTCAATGAGCTTGTAGAGGAGCAGTTAAAAAAGGGGAACATCATCCTTTCCAACAGCCCTTGGAATTCCCCCGTTTTCGTTATTTGGAAGCCGGGGAAAGACAAGTGGCAGCTCCTCCACGACCTCTGCAAAATTTATGAAGTTATAGAAGACATGGGATCTCTACAGCCAGGGTTGCCATCTCCCTCTATGCTCCCACGGAACTGGAAGATTGCGGTCATTTCAGAGATTGCTTCTTCCAGATCCCCCTACACCTGGATGATGCCCCCAGATTTGCGTTTTCGGTTCCTTCCATCAACTGAAAAGAACCAATGCGGCACTTCCATTGGCGAGTGTTGCCTCAAGGGATGAAAAATTCCCCCACCACTTGCCAGTGATAGATCACACGCATTCTGTCCCCTGTCCGGACTCTGGCTTCTGACTCCATCATTGTCCACTACATGGACAATGTACTGGTCTGTGCCCCCAGTCAAAATTATTTGGAGTGGACCCTTTCCAAGGTAGTGGGGGCCTTGGAAAGCAATGGTTTTGAAATCCAAGGCTCCGAAGTCCAAAAGACTGTTCCGTGGAACTACCTCAGGATGAAAGTCAGAGAACAGACAATTGTCCTCCAATAAATTCATATAATTGACAATCCAAAAAATTTAAGAGAACTACAGCAATTATGCGGCTCGTTAAATTGGATTCAGCCTTATTTGGGGATCTCTGCTGAAGACCTGGCACCTATTTTCAATCTCCTCAGGGGAGACAACGACCTGACGTCGCCCAGGACACTTACCCCAGAAGCGTGTGGCGCGTTAAGGAAAGCGCAGGAAGCGATGGTGAGCAAGCAGGCATACAGATTCGACCTAAATTGCCCTTTAAATTGGCAATCCTTGGTAAAATGCCCCACCTACATGGACTCATCCATCAGTGGGATGAGAGTCAGAAAGACCCTTTGCTGGTCATCGAATGGGTCTTCCTCTCAAACCGCACCACAAAGATCATCACCACACCACAGGAACGAATGGCACAAGTCATTCGTAAAGCGAGGTCCCGTCTTGCTGTTTTAGCAGGATGTGACTTCACATGCATTTACTTGCCGATGACAATCGAAACATTAGAATATGTTTATCAGAACAATGTTGAACTCCAGTTTGCTCTAGACTCATACCCCGGACAACTTTCCATACATTATCCAAAACATGAAATTTTCAATTTGGATCTACAGATCATTCAAAAACCAATGCAGAGCTGAGAACCCCTCAAAGCCTTGACTCTTTTCACTGACGGCTCGGGTGCCTCAGGGAAATCTGTCATTGCGTGGCAGAATCCTATCACTCAGAAGTAGGAATCTGACATGGAAGTGGTTAAAGGATCCCCACAAGTGGCAGAGCTGGCAGCTGTCATCACGGCATTTGACAAGTTCTCCGAGCCCTTCAATCTATTTACTGATTCGGCTTACGTTGCTGGGGTGGTCTCTAGAGCTGAAGGCGCTTGGCTTTCGGAGTCCAACAATCCAAAAATCCACCTCTTGCTTTCGAAATTAGTATGTCTAATTTGCCACCGAAAGCAACCATATTTTGTAATGCATGTGAGATCACATACTGACCTTCCAGCATTTGTCTCGGAAGAGAATAGAGCAGCAGATGCGCTGGCTGCGCCAGTGCATGTTGCCAACTTGCCTGACACCTTCCAACAGGCGAAGTTGAGCCATGCACTGTTCCATCAAAACGTTCCTGCTCTTGTTCGCATGTTCGGATTGAAGAAGGACCAAACGAGAGCAATTGTGGCGACCTGTCCCAACTATCAACCCCTCCAGCTTCCATCGCTGGGCACAGGAGTGAACCCGAGAGGGCTTGGCAGTTGGGGAATTGTGGCAGATGGATGTGACCCATGTCTTGGAATTTGGCCAACAAAAGTACGTTCACGTGTGCATTGACACCTTCTCCGGCGCCATCTTTGCCTCAGCGCATTCAAGGGAAAAGGTGAAAGACATGATTTCACATTTAATACAAGCTTTCGCCGTCCTGGGAATTCCTAAAGAGATCAAAACGGACAATGGCCCGGCCTACATCTCTGAGTCGTTGAGGAAGTTTTTCCATGAATGGGGCATCTCCCATATCACTGGGATACCTCATTCCCCAATGGGTCAAGCCCTAGTAGAAAGGGCCCATCAAACCATAAAAAGGATGCTTCTCCAGCGAAAAGGGGGAGTTGNGTCATTGCGTGGCAGAATCCTATCACTCAGAAGTAGGAATCTGACATGGAAGTGGTTAAAGGATCCCCACAAGTGGCAGAGCTGGCAGCTGTCATCACGGCATTTGACAAGTTCTCCGAGCCCTTCAATCTATTTACTGATTCGGCTTACGTTGCTGGGGTGGTCTCCAGAGCTGAAGGCGCTTGGCTTTCGGAGTCCAACAATCCAAAAATCCACCTCTTGCTTTCGAAATTAGTATGTCTAATTTGCCACCGAAAGCAACCATATTTTGTAATGCATGTGAGATCACATACTGACCTTCCAGCATTTGTCTCGGAAGAGAATAGAGCAGCAGATGCGCTGGCTGCGCCAGTGCATGTTGCCAACTTGCCTGACACCTTCCAACAGGCGAAGTTGAGCCATGCACTGTTCCATCAAAACGTTCCTGCTCTTGTTCGCATGTTCGGATTGAAGAAGGACCAAACGAGAGCAATTGTGGCGACCTGTCCCAACTATCAACCCCTCCAGCTTCCATCGCTGGGCACAGGAGTGAACCCGAGAGGGCTTGGCAGTTGGGGAATTGTGGCAGATGGATGTGACCCATGTCTTGGAATTTGGCCAACAAAAGTACGTTCACGTGTGCATTGACACCTTCTCCGGCGCCATCTTTGCCTCAGCGCATTCAAGGGAAAAGGCGAAAGACATGATTTCACATTTAATACAAGCTTTCGCCGTCCTGGGAATTCCTAAAGAGATCAAAACGGACAATGGCCCGGCCTACATCTCTGAGTCGTTGAGGAAGTTTTTCCATGAATGGGGCATCTCCCATATCACTGGGATACCTCATTCCCCAATGGGTCAAGCCCTAGTAGAAAGGGCCCATCAAACCATAAAAAGGATGCTTCTCCAGCGAAAAGGGGGAGTTGAGATCGAGTGTCCCACCGTTCGGCTGGCGAGGGCTCTTTTTACTATCAATTTCCTAAATTGCTCTGACATCGAGCCAGACCCCCCTGTGCTCCGCCATTTCCATAACAACACGCGGGCACGGCTGAAGGAGCACCCTTTGGTTTTAACAAAACAACCAGACTCCCTGAAAATCACTGGTCCCTTCCCCCTTATCACCTGGGGAAGAGGATACGGGTGCGTTTCAACACCAGAAGGTCCGAAGTGGGTCCCAGGAAAGTTCATTAAACCTTTCCTCAAGAGCCAGGTGCGAGCACCCGCCAAAGCAACTAAAGACATCAAAGACACCAGGTAGAGGAGAAAGGTCAAGGCAGAGAAGAAAGAAGATCAAGAGACCAGCAGAGAAAGCAGCCTGTCAGATGCTGAAGAAGCCAAAGTAGAAGACAACGTCCAAGTTGCCAGTTTCCCATGCCCCCCGTTCCCTACTCCAGACTTTCCCTAAAAAGGTCTTCACGTCTCCCTTCCCAAACCCTTCCCAACCCCCAGTCTTAAACCAGATGTAAGTTTTAAGTATTGATGCCGTTTCTGTTTTTTCTTAGTCAAAGATGATCCCATTCCAACTGATTGCCCCAGTCATGTGCTACCTCCTGCTCGCCATGGCGACTCCAACTGCTCTGTGGATCGTCAGCCAGCCAAAAAAGAATGTGTATGTGACCCTGGCCCATGCCCTGAAACAGGACCAGATGTGCATGTCTACAGCAGCCGTTGCCAACCCATTGTCCACGAGCCTGGTAGGGGTTCCTCTTGAGACAACTGATTACCCCCAATCCCTGCGTGACCTCCACTGTTAAATCAATAAAAAAAAATCAGGTGTCCATGTTTATGTTCACAAGCGCATTGCCTACTCGATTAAACTCCCAATCATAAACCCTCTGATCTTGTGGAGGGAATGGATCCCTAAATTACGATTGGCTGATGAACCGGCGGAAATTGAACTACTGGGCTCACTTAAAGCACCATGTTGTGTGCACTTTAACTTTGAACCACATCCCTGTCACCATGATCCTCAAATTTATCAACATTTAAAACAGACCAAATTCGAATTGACTGCTACAGAATGGTGTAGGGACCTTGCAAAAGTTCGAATTCCCTCCACAAAGGACGAGTATAACCCCAACCCTCGTGCCCTCCCTAAAGGAATCTTTTTAATTTGTGGAGATTGTGCATGGCCAGGAATCCCGTCTCATCTGGTAGGAGGCCCATGCACCCTAGGGCAACTGACCCTTGCTATGCCCAACATGACTCAAATTCCAATTTGGCGCAACAGAAAAATTCAAAAAAGAGGTGCAACTGAATCTGACCCCCACTGTGACACATCAATCTACCACTGGGCCAAGTCAAAAAGGATTGCCGTTTCAATTTTTCTGCCCTGGGTGGCTGCAGCAAAAGCACTCGATGAATTAGGACATCTCGAGTGTTGGGTTACTAAGCAAGTGGAGTTGACTTCGAGCGCCCTAAAGGACCTCCTCTCAGAGGAGAAAATTACCAGGCAGGCCACCCTGCAGAATCGGGCGGCCATCGATTTTTTGCTGCTGGCACAAGGGCATGGGTGTCAGGACTTCAAGGGCATGTGTTGTTTTAACCTTTCATCAAAATCAGAGAGTATTCATGCCACGTTGGACAAAATGAACATCCTTATAAATGACATCAAGTATGAAACACAAGATTGGTTCCAGAAGACCCTCAACGACACCATAAAGAAAGTCACCCACACAGTTGGCATGGTTGTGAAGGCTTCAGGAGGCTGGCTGAAACAGATCTTTAACGAACTGGGGCTCCCTGAATGGGGAACATCATTGATTCTAGACGTTGGACTTACTGTGTTGTTTCTGTTTTTCCTTTCAATTGTATTCTTTGTTCTTAAGCATATTATTTATAATCAACTTATAAATTCAATACGTAAAAACGGGGGAGGTGTGGGAAGTCCAACCTCGGTCTTCCCGGTGAATCAATCAAGAAGGCTCCCCCCCCCAGCAATGAGAGCTCCTCCTTTGAGGAGGACTCTCTGGGCAGGACTGAGGTCTAGGGCCCTCCCCTCCCTCTGGAAGGTTCTGTTCTATTTGACGCCCCATTAGTTTAATGTGTTGTCTGGATTGCTGTACCTTCCCCCCCGAGTTTTTGATTGGACCCTGGATCCCCAGACCCTCCCCTCAGTCGTGCCCCCACTGGCTGTACCCTTAATCCCTGCCCAAGTTCTGTGTCCCTTAAAACCCCTTGCACACCCTGTTCTCCCCGGAGTTCTCCCTCCGCCCCTCTCCTTCCTGGACCCTCGTTCCCTGTGTTAATAAAGGAGACTTGGAGGAGACTCCCTCTCGCCTCCCTTCACTCTCTTCCCTCACCGTACCATCACGCCCTGCCTGTGCACTCGCCTGGAGCTGCCTCGCCTCCTGCGTGAGCCACCCACGCGACGCCCGAGCCCTACCCTTTCGGCTCCCGGGCCCCCCCAGAGCCAGCGTCCTCGGCAGAGGCCAGGAGGACAGAAGGCGACAGTCATTAACACCTCTCAGGATGTGACCCAAACTACGTACACTGGGTCACTCCAGCAACTGCCAAGAAAGTTTAAAATTGTCTTTTGAGATTGGCTCAACTTAATTTCCCTCAGTTCTTCATTTTAATTCCAATACCTTACTACAAAGTCTTCACAAAACCTCATTACAACAAGAAAAAGGTTGATATATTCTGTTATGCCTCAAAGTCCTAAGCAGTCACAAAGAAAAAAAGCCAGTTTTCTAAGAGCTACTCTGTTGAACATAGGCCAAGTAAGAAAAAGTTGCTGTAGGATTTTTAAGTGCTATTTTCCAGCTTCTCTTTTTCTGTTTTTGTCAGAAATACTGACAAGCACTTCTAAACTTGCCCCAAAGAAGAGTTAATCAGAAATTTTCAGACACCATTAAGGTTTCACTAAAGTAATTTCAGCTTCAGTTTAAGGAGAGTTCACTCATCATTAATCAAATACGTCAATGAGCTCTTTGGTCTAATGATTTTGTAAATGAAAAAGGCAGGCTAGTACAATGACTCCAAAGCAGGCACAATGACAAACATTTCCAACAGCCTCACAGTAAGGAGATCAGACTGAATTCTTTAGTAAATGGCAGTAGCAAGCTCCCCCCATCATCATAATGTGTATTAAAATGCAGTTTGGAGAGGAGCTCAGCTTCTTCGTACCACAGCCATGTGTCAGCTCAGGAGGCCTCATAGCTGTGGCTGACAGAGGACAAGCAGCATTGGGAACACCCAGAGAAGGGCTGTGGATTAGTATCTTCACCTCTCCAGCTTGATCAGAATTTGTCTCAGGATTTACTGTTGGAGCACTTCAACAACTGCACAGGCCCACCATCACCTGTGTGATCCAGGGGGAACTCTTCACGCCCTGACTCCTGTCCACACTAACCCAGGAGCACAAAGCTTGCCCTCCCTGCCAACTTCCCTCTTGGAACACCACCACTTACAAGTCTCACAGAACAGTGATCTATCTCCCACCAAATCTCCCACCAAATCCCACATTTTCCTTCAATCAGTACAGCTGGAGGCTCGGAATTCAGATGATGAATTCCACTTTCTCCACCAGACCCAGTGCTGGAATCCAGGCTCTTAAGTTGAATTTGATGAGGGCGGTATGACTGTGTGACCATTGCTCATCATCAGCTAGTCAATATTCTTAGTAATGCTAGCAAATACACTTGGCCTTGTAGGCAACCACTCCAGTACTATTTTTACTCTAATATTCATACACAGGTGCCTGAGCTTGCTGCTGGTGGCAAGAGTGGCAATGGCAGGGGAAGGCAGGCAAGAGGAGGGCAGCAAGGGTCAAGAAATCAGTTTTCGAACAATAAAGGAGTGAATGGTGTGTCATATTTTAAATAGGGTTTCAGNGCAGGCTAGTACAATGACTCCAAAGCAGGCACAATGACAAACATTTCCAACAGCCTCACAGTAAGGAGATCAGACTGAATTCTTTAGTAAATGGCAGTAGCAAGCTCCCCCCATCATCATAATGTGTATTAAAATGCAGTTTGGAGAGGAGCTCAGCTTCTTCGTACCACAGCCATGTGTCAGCTCAGGAGGCCTCATAGCTGTGGCTGACAGAGGACAAGCAGCATTGGGAACACCCAGAGAAGGGCTGTGGATTAGTATCTTCACCTCTCCAGCTTGATCAGAATTTGTCTCAGGATTTACTGTTGGAGCACTTCAACAACTGCACAGGCCCACCATCACCTGTGTGATCCAGGGGGAACTCTTCACGCCCTGACTCCTGTCCACACTAACCCAGGAGCACAAAGCTTGCCCTCCCTGCCAACTTCCCTCTTGGAACACCACCACTTACAAGTCTCACAGAACAGTGATCTATCTCCCACCAAATCTCCCACCAAATCCCACATTTTCCTTCAATCAGTACAGCTGGAGGCTCGGAATTCAGATGATGAATTCCACTTTCTCCACCAGACCCAGTGCTGGAATCCAGGCTCTTAAGTTGAATTTGATGAGGGCGGTATGACTGTGTGACCATTGCTCATCATCAGCTAGTCAATATTCTTAGTAATGCTAGCAAATACACTTGGCCTTGTAGGCAACCACTCCAGTACTATTTTTACTCTAATATTCATACACAGGTGCCTGAGCTTGCTGCTGGTGGCAAGAGTGGCAATGGCAGGGGAAGGCAGGCAAGAGGAGGGCAGCAAGGGTCAAGAAATCAGTTTTCGAACAATAAAGGAGTGAATGGTGTGTCATATTTTAAATAGGGTTTCAGCAACATCAAGATAAATACTTGCAAAGTATCTCTCACACTTCTAACAAAGGGAAAACAGGTCTAATGCACCAGCTTCACTTTGCTTTCTGAAACAGGCATTATTTGTGTAAACAGATGAACAGGCAGATTAGAAATGTAAGTGCATTTGTACTTAGCACCCTGTCGTGGTTTGACACTGGCCCAACTCGCTCACCCTCCCCTGCCACAGCTGGGCAAAGGAGAGAAAAAATGAATGAAGGGCTCATGAGTTGAGATAAGGACCGGGAGAAAACACTCCAAGGGCAAAACAGGCTCAACTTAGATGTACAAAGTGAATTTATTACTAACAGAATTGGAGTAGGATAATGAGTAGTTAAATAAGCCCTTAGAAACACCTTTTTCCTCCCAGCCCCTCTCTCCTTCCCACTGAGAGTGCAGGGAGACAGGGCATGATGGGTTTGATCAGTTCATCACAGAGATTTTCTTCGGCTGCTCCAGGGAGAGGAGTTCTTCTCCTGTGAGACCATGGGGTCTCTCCCACAGGAGACAGTTCTCCATGAACTTCTCCAGCGTGGGTTCAATCTCATGAGCAGCAGTCCTGCCAAACCTGCTGCGATGTGAGTCCCTCCCTCAGGGAAACAGTTCTCCCAAAACTGCTGTGGCGTGGGTCACTATTCTCATGAGATGCAGTCCTCCAAGGACAGGCTGTTCCAGCCTGGAAGCAAGGGCCCTCTCTCTGCACAGCCTCCTCCAGGCATCCACCTGCTCTGGCATGGGCACCTCCCCCACAGGCTGCAGGTGGATCTCTGCATCCCCCGTGGATCCCCACGGGCTGCAGTGGCACAGCTGCTTCACCATGGTCTTCACCACGGCCTGCAGAGGAATCTCGGCTCCAGCGCCTGGAGCTCCCTTCTTCAGTCCCCCTCCTTCTCCACTGACCTTGGTGTCTATATGTTGTTTCCCTCACAGATTCTCATCTCCTCCTCTTCTCTGGCTAGAAGAAAAACTGTGTACTCTTTGTTTTGGTTTCTTCTTAAATATGTTATCACAGAGGCGCTACCATCATCTCTAATTGGCCCAGGCTTGGCCAGCGGCAGGGCCATCTTCAGAGCCACCAGGGATTGGCTCTGCTGGACCTGGTGGAAGCTTCTGGCAGCTTCTCAAAGAAGAAGCCCCCTCACTACCAAAAACCAGGCCATGCAAAACCAATACAGACCCTCAGCCAGCAACTGAAAAGAATTAAAGACTTACATTCCATTTAAACTCAGGTCAGAGGAAAACAGATGAAGAAAAACAGTTAAACATGCAAATTTTGAGAACCCAAGGTGACAGAATATGCAGATATTATCCTTAAAAAATGAAGATAAATATACTCCACCTGGGAAAACTGTATCTTCATCTATTATGTCAAAGGTTAAGACATGCATAATTTATTTATCTAGCCCAAGACAAATGGGACACATGGCTAGCCAAGCCAGTAATAGTTTTAAAGAACACTGATTAAGCTTAACTAAGTAAAATACAGTTTGTAACATGCAAAGTAGCTTCCATAATTTACACATATTCAGTTTTTGTCTTTTCATTAACGTATACATTTAAGACATGACTGATAAATGTACTGACAAACACACCTGGGGCTGGGCCTGCTGTCGCCGCTCAGCCCAGCACCGTGCTTTGAGCCCCCAGTGGAACATTCCACTCCTCCCTGACCTTTGTTCTCCTGCTGATAACCTGCAAATTCGACAAGAGCATTTGGAAGGAAGAGACCAGCGTCATGGGCACTTGGTTCATGGAAAACTGTGATGTCTACAGCACCGACACCAGTGCTGCCATGCTGGATTT
>VZRR01004424.1:586640-706365 GCA_013398015.1 Oreocharis arfaki | reverse complement strand
GCTGGGTGTGCCAGGGATGCTGGGTGTGCCAGGGATGCTGGGTGTGCCAGGGACTCCATTACCTGGAGACAGAGCTGGAAAGGGAAACTGGCCCTTGGGGAGCTTCAGCTGGAAAGGAACCTCCGACACTGTCTCAGGCTCTGGGGTGTGCTGATGTTGTATCAGCCAGAGGGAGATGCACAGGTTCCTTCTGCCCCTTCCCAAACATTCCTTCTTGCTCAGATACTTCTGTTTTTTGTTCTCCTTAAAGATGCAGCGATTTCCAGCACAGATTTCTCCATTCAGTATCACTGAAGTGACACGGTGAAGATGAGGAATTTTTTGTAATTGACAGAGGAATGTCTGGTTCCATTAGTTTGTTAGGAACTGAATTAAAGGATTTTTCCTGTTTTGCTTAAATAATAACTCTATTTAAGGAAGCTTTCATCTCCCTGTGATAAGATGCCCTGTGGAAAAAGTTGTTTTCTTCCCAGCTCTAGTTATATCAGTACAAGTTAAAGAGCTGGAATTAGAATACATTTTTTTTAGGCTGAAGGCTGTGTTCTGAAGGTGAGTGCAGGTACCTTCCTTCTGGTTTTCTCCCAGCTGAGAGTTGTGTTCTCTTTCCAGGCCATTAAAAGGAACAGGAGAGAGCAGGAGCGCTCCCTCTGCCAAAGGTGTCAGACAGACTGGCACCTACTCCTCGGTCAAATAGCACTTTCTGTTTGAAAAGGAAAGGAAAAAAGAAACAAACCCAGGGCATCAGCTGCTGTGTGAAATCAATCTTCCTTTCTGTCCTAGGACAGAGCTTGCTTTGTAAAGAGGAAAGGAAAAAACCTCTCCTAGGAGATGCTCCATTTCTGGGTCTGCTCAGGGTCCTTCTTGGCACTCTTCTTTCAACACAGCATCAGATACTTAATAGACTACGAAGTATTAGATTAATTAGGACATGCAGCTGCCAGGGCATTAATGATGGAGTCACTGCTAAGTCAGTCATTCATTTTGAGGAATGATTCCAGCCTGAAACTTCCCCAATTGTCTGTTTATTGACTATTGTATTTTCATACCCATTTTGAGAGAATAGTTGCGAGGTGGAAGGTGTGCTTCTGGCTTGATGGAACACAAGAAATCCTCTACAAGGTGTCCATTTCCAATTATTCCCTTCATTAAGCTCAGTTGAATTACACAATATCTTCTTTGTCAACAGCACAAAGAATCTCAAGTAACAAAGCTAAGCTATGCTCAGGATTCTGAGCTAGGTCCTTCATAGGAAGAAATTAAAGCCCTCCCAGGCTGGCCTGAGCTTCAGAAGTCTGCCAGCATCCCAGAGAGGGGTCTCATTAATCCAGCTGCTTAAAATAATTAGGGATCTCTTCTTCTGCCAGTTCTGCTCAGGAACTTTTCAGTGGGGTGAGAGCCTCTTTCTTCTCTGTAATCCACGAGGCTTGAGTAACATGAGACCTTAGCAGGGAAAAGCTGTGAGAAAGGGCAAAGGCAGAGGGATTAGTGCTGCCTAATTTTTGTAAGATATCTTAGAGGCTCAGATAAATTAATCTTCTAATATGATAAACCGGGAGAAGAACTCTGAAGTTGAGCTCAGAAATGCCTGATATAGGAACGTCCCTCTCTTCCAGGGAGCAGGAGTCCAGCCCTGGGAACTTGGGGTGGATGTTTTGGGTGTCACCCTTTTGCCCAGTGCAGAAGAGCTGCTGATTTGCTCAGGGTTTTGCAGAAAAGAGCAATAATGTTGAGCTGGCTGTGGAACAGGGGTAAAATTCCTCTGTGTAGGTTTGCCATGGGATGGATGTAGCTGCACCTGAGTGCTGGACCTGCCTTCTGCTGCAGCTGATCCTGTTCTCCCACAGGGAATTCCTGCAGGGATTGGATGGCTTGGCCTATTTTGGGAAGAGACAGACTTAGCTGTGCAAGAGCGACCTAAAAACCCCACCCAAACTGCACAAAGCCACATGCAGTTTCCATGGTCAGCAGGCACCTGAGACCTTTCTTATCTGCTGTAAATCCCCCCAGGTGCTTTTGGCATCCTGGGTGAAATCATCTTCAGTTTGGGTCTCAGCTCTGTTGGGATGCTGGTCACACAGGCAGGTGGGAATACTGATGTTTGTGCCACGATTTCCCTCACCACTTTATATTTGTAGTAAAATACAACGTATCAGACAGAGAATTGCATTCTCCATCTCCATGTTTATAAAGATGAGGCAGCCAGATCACTTGTGATCCCGTGGGTGATGTTTGGTTAGAATTTTACTCAGCTTCCTCCTTGCCATTTTCCCACACAGTTATTCTTTTGCTTGAGTAGGCAAGCTTGGTTTTTGGCTGTCCACTTCTGGAAGGAAGAAATTCTGCAGGGCTTGGAATCGCATGGACAGTTCTTCTAAAGAGGATGAGAGCAAAAGTGCAGACACCTTACTCCTCTGCCCCTTCTGCCCAGCCAGCTTTACATTTTCCCTTTCAATTTAGCGTTGGTCTTGCACCACTCAGTTCACATTTTTCAAGCTGTTGTGAAATTTTCAGCCTTTCAATAAACTTTGTATTAATTTCCTCACACTGAAAGTAAGTAATTGCTCGCATTTTTCAAAATGTGATCCAAATTAAGCGGCCACACTGCATCTCCTCTGGCTGGTTATTTCAGGAGAGCTAATCTACAACGTGGGTGACCTTTTCCAAATTTGGACCCATCTGGCATTTTCAAATGGAATTGAGTATTGATCTCCACACTGTTAATTTATTGTTTAATTAAGAAATTATCGTGCTGTGATGTGGTTTGATTGCACATCCTTTTCCACATCAACCAATTAACATGGAGAGCCATCACAAAACTATCACTTTTTATTACTTTTTTTTTAATGGGGCTTCCCAGAAATGGAGGTCTCCTCTCGTGCACTAATGGTTTGGAATGCACTTTAGCATAAATGACCCGCAGGAGCTGCTGGAGAAAGTAAATTCTCCGTTTATATCGTTTGGGCAGGACCAAGGTGCTGCTTCCTGCCCTTGATGGAGTGTTTCTGGAACTCCTCGTGCACCCCAGGTCACCCACGCCTCTATGAAATACAGAAATGGTTGTTAAGGACCAGTCAGAGCTGGGTTTGCTGTGCTGCCTTTGCTTATTAGGGAGAAGAAACAATATTTCTGGCACGGGGCAGCACCATCAAGCTTTCAAGCATCGAGTTCCCTTCCTGTGGGTGAGAAATGTTCAAAGCTGGCTTGTGGTGCTGCCAAACCATTTCTATTTTGTGTATCTAAAAGTGTGCCTAAGCAAGCCAGAGTTCCATGTGTTTTCTGCAGAACATTTGTTTCCCAGCTGTCTTAAAAGAGACCTCTCACAAGAGCTTATTGATCCTGCCTCGTGTTTTTATGAATTTTTATTTTTAGTTGTTTAAACTGAGGTCCTATTGAAGTGTTGTCTTCTGCCTCCTCAACCCCCCTGCTTAATGTTCCATCCAAATTCTCCTGTGAATGAAGAATCCTGGTTGGGATACTTGGGCCAAGGACTTCTCTCACAGTCAGATCTGGGGGATATATTCAAGTTCTTCTAAAATATTCTTGCCCGACCCTCAGTAGAGCTGTGTGGGAAATACCCAAACCAGGTGTGTGCAAGGAGCAAATCTGATCACAGGAACTTAAATTATGCACAAACAACTTTAAAGCAAACATTTGTTGTTAAAAGGTTGCAAAGGCAATGCAGGGAAAGGAGTGGGGGGGATTTTTTCTTCTCTTCCTCCTCTTTAAAATTTTGCCTGAAAGAAACAACACTTTTCCTGCATAATCTTTTTATTTCACAATTATGAAAGCAACAGCCCTTCTGTAGTCTCCATTTCTTCTTCATTAGTCAGTTTTGAGGCAAAAACTAATAATATTTATACATTTATCAAGTCATTTCTGACCACAATGAAAAGTTACCCGTACTATTTTGATTTATTAAAAGTAGATATATTTTTAATCACCAAATAATTTAGTAGGAATAATATGAGCACATCTGGCACAAAAGCATCCAGAAATAAATCACAGTGGTGTTAAATTTAATTTGGCCTAAACTTCAGACATAAATCATGATCAGATAATAACTTCAGCTTAGTTATTCAACTCGTCTTTGCTGTTCCAAGTCCACTCTAGGATAAGTAGCCTGTCAAAACAACACATTGTTAACAGCTCAGCCTTCAAGGAATTACAGGACCAGAAGCTCCCAAATTATGGCACTTTTGTAATGAGGAGCAAACGACATCAGTTCAAGGAACATTGCTAGAAAACCTGGTATCACCCTGGTGAAGAAATGAAACCTTAGCGTTGTTTTTTGCAGGTGAAGGTTTGGGCAAAATTGAGACACTTTGAATTCAACCAATGAGAATCCAATGAAAGCAAATTATCTTTAATCTTCCGAGAAGAGCCCGAAGTTTGGTGTTATTTAATATCTTGACTGTGATTGGAAATAAAAGAGGAAGGGAATCTGAAATAATCCTTCTCAGTTGTATTTCTCAGGGAGTTTCCACTCTTGAAAGAAAGGAAACAACAAACTTTTACTTCTGATGGTGATAATGTTCTTGCTTCAGAATGCAAGTCCCTCAGAACTGTGCAGAACTGTGACAAAAGTGCACAGGGAAAGGGTTGTAAACCTGCTGGTGAACCAAAATTATGATCTAATGCCCACTGAAAAGGAAAAATGGGATTCTTCCTATTGACATCTCTGGCTTTTAGATCAGGCCCTTGATTCATTACCAGCAAAAAGTTCTTAAAATTTCAGATGCGGTGTCAAAAGCAGGTTTCCTTTCAGTACCCCATAAAGCACGGAGGGTTAGAAAGCTGCAGGATGACCAGGTAAAGTAGAAAAGCAAATGCTTTTTTAGCAGGTCAGAGGAAGGTCACTTGTTTTACAGTTAAGAGATAAGCCCTCAATTGAGAGTGACAGCAAGATTTCTGCTCCTCCGGCCCACGGAAAGTGATGGCTGTCAGGGTAAACTGCATTCCAAAGGGCTTTCACCACTCTTAGGGCTGTGACATAAATTTAAGCGAGGGGAGAAACTGGACAGGCGAGAAGCAGTGAGAAGAGCTGGGTTTTAGGAAGGCACAAGTCCAGGAGCAGCAGTTGTGGAGGTTCCTGGGGCGGGCAGGGTTGGTTTGCCAGGATTTTTGGCAGCTGCTGGGAGGAGGCTGCAAATTCCCTGCTCCCTCCTGCACAAAAAGAACAACAGGAAAGAACCCCCAGGTGGGGAGAGCTCCTGGTTTCCTTCAGCAAATATTCTCCACACAAGTTGCCTGCTCCCTGGGAACACTCCAAGCTGTTTTGGGCAGGGTTAATTGAAGTTTCTGGCGTTAGCATTGCCTTGAGAGGGCTCTGTGTGCCAGGCCCAGGCAGGAGTGGTGCTGAGCCTGTTTTCCCACTCTCCACATGCACATCCCTGCCACTGTCCCCTTGATCCACACGAGCAGCACCACTGGTGAGGGCATTGTCATTGCTCCTCTGCTCGTGGGCAAACCCAGCAACAACACAAACGTCATCCCGTTATTCTCCCTTCAATCCCTCCAATTTGTTGTTGTCTGTGCTCCTGCTCTGGCAGGAGAGGAGCCTGGGCCCCCAGTCCTGCGTGTTTTACACACAACTTCCCCTCGCACTACGTGACATCATTAAAGTGGGCATCTAAATAAAGCAGATTGGCATTAATTCAGCATAAAGAGCCCCACGGCCATGCCAGGTACTGAGATGTTACTGCAAATATTGCTGGGTTTACTGCACGTGGACTTGAGCGATGCAGATGTACCACAGTGTGCATTTAGAAAGCACTGGGATCGTGAAAACTCACTTTTTATAACCAGCTGACTGTGATTAATTGTAACAATACAACTTATTAATTAAGCTTGGGAAGCAGCATAATGGGAACTAGCATTCTCAATTCACTTGAATGAGTTTCAGCATTTATTCTGCAGCTCTTGTAATGAAATGCTGAAATCATCTGCGTATCAATCTATTCATTACCAAATGAGACGAATGCAACAATCCTAAGTATTCATGGAAATATCTTCATTAGAAAAATCATATAATTAACCTGGAGTGTTCTCTAAATGGAGCACCTAAAATGTTACATATTTTCTTTCATAATTGCAATTTGAGAATATTATTTTCTCATTCTCCCTGATTATATTTAAAGTAAAAATAGCATTCAGCATGATTTAAACCTTTTGCACAAAAGAATAAACTCCAGGGAAATGCAGGCAAAGGGGGCATTGTTCCCTGCTGTTTTTGCTTTATTTGCTGTTAATGCCCATTATGAGACTGTATTTTAGCAAGAATTGCTGTGGGTCCCATCTTTGTGCTGAAATCTGTCTGCAGCTCTGCTCACGCCACTGTCACTTGAAAGGTTTATCAGTTAAGGGCACTTCATTGCCTTCCCCTCGTCTCCAAATACTTCAGTTGAAATGGACAAATTATCTCCATTCTGAAATTTGCCAAGGGATGTCCCTCCCTGAGCCAAAGTCTGTGTCAGGTTTTTCTGAGGGAACATCCTTTGTTCTGGTTGAAAACTTTGAATGTTTCACACTAAAGGGGAACTTCAACTTTACCTAAAGTAGAGAGTTTTGCACAGCACGTCCTTGCCTCTCCTCCCCTTCCCAGCCACACAAAGGCCCTGCAGAGCTCTTGGTGTGAAGCCTTTCTGGAGCTTTAAGACTGAAGCCATCCTTACCAGCTGGAATATGCACAGGTTGTCTGGTGACAAAGAATTTCCCAGAAATACTCGTAGGGACCCTAAAGCTGCTGCATGAGGTGGTTTCCTCCTCCTTCAAGCCTCCTTACCTCCTCATGTTCTGTCTCTCTGGAGTGTGTGCACTTCCCATCCTGCTCTTTTCCCTCTGACATGGCACAGGCTCCCCAGGGTTCTCTCATGGGGTTTTGTTAACGTGATGTGTCGTGATCCCGAGTTTCAGACACATCAGAGCACATGGAACAGCCAGCTATGGATGGGCTTGGGGTGTCTTAAACGTGCTCTTTTTGTTTCTTCCTTAAGGAAATGAAGGGAGCAAGTGGAAAAGCTGTGCAGGGATCTGTCCTGGTCCATTATCACTAAAATTTGCTAACTTCAGTGTACAGCATGCCTGACCTATTTGGAAGGCAAGGGGATAACCCTAAAAAAAAAAAAAAGATGCTAAAAAAAGGAACTAAAACTGACCCCACACAAAAACAGAGGGGAAGAAAAGTCCCCAACAGACTGCCTGAAGATATTTTCATTAGCTACTGCAAGTAGATGCCAGAGTTCCAAGAACACCTGCTCTTAGAAAAGATGACGTGAGTGGTACCTGTCTCCTGTTTATTTTTACCTCGAGATGAGAGGATAAAAGGGACTGGAGCATTGAAGCTGGGGAAACGTGACAAGCACAGTGTATAAAACCTGACACCTTGTAGGGAGTGTGACAGTGAGGCAGCACTATTGATGTTCCTGGGAGCTTCACTCATCAGAGGGTGGGTGTGGATTTGGCTGGCAAAAATTTGTAGGAATGCAGAACCACTTTAGATCTCATTTGAAGATGTCTGAACACACTGTAAATGGTAACACTCTGGCTTTTCCCACCCCTATTTATACAGAGGGATTTCACTGAACTCTTAATTAATATTTGAGTATGAGTATTCCTGTGTATTAACAGTATGCTTGTCTCTAGAAGTCTGCAGAATTTTTATAGTAAGAACAGAGTTTAAAACATCACTCCCTGTGTATTTACAAGGGTGCAGCACACAAGGAGTTAATAGAAGGAAAATTTTCCTTTCCTAGAGGGAGCTGTGAACATGACTACAAACAAATCTGTGCCCAGCTGTAACAAGTGCCTGAATATTTCTGCTGTACCTGCTGGATGATTGTGATCTCTGTTCAAACAAAAGATTTCTTCTTTTTGATCCCTCTATTTATCCTCCTTTCAATGAAAGATTTTCAGCTCATTTAATTAGAAGCTGCTCTCTAAGAAATTATTGGGACGCCACAGTTTAACATTATAACTTTGAGCAGTGATAACGAAGTCCCTCAAGGAAATTGACTGAAAGGCACTTCTTAAAGTCCATGTTATCATCAATCATTATCATCAACAGGTGAAATTCTCATGTTCTGGTGTCATTTTTTTATCTAATACAGCATGTTATCTGTTTCCTTTTGGTTTCGTAAGGAAACAAGATTTATGAATTCACTGTCTCTTTGTTCCTCTAATCACTTTGGATTCTATTAGCTACTTTCAGTGAAACTTGATAAAGATATAGTGACATCAAAGAGATTTTCTGTTAACACTTCTGCAAAAGGAGACAGCTGGGCAGGGAGAAGAAAACCAGCCTGGTCTGGTGGGAGCTGTCCCTGCCCGTGGCAGGGGATTGGAGTGAGATGGGCTTTAAGGTCCCTTCCCACCCAAACCATGGTGGGATTCTGTGCTGTCTGTTGCTGTCAGACACCAGTGAGGCACTGGAGGTGGCTGAGATTTATGAAGCTCGTGAAGGAACAGTTCCTGTGGATAACAAGATAAAGAGTATTTTCATGCAGCTATGACGTGTATCTACTACTCCTATTACCTCTGTAGACTTCCTACACTATCTTGCCGAAATAGGTGCTCTGTGTTTTGAATTTCTCTCTGAAATATTCCAGTTTCCTCACTTTGGTCATCCCTGCCTTTCTCTGAATTCGAAACTGCCCTTTGTGTAACTCCTACATGAAGTCAGGGGAAATTTGCTTCTAATTTTGATGGGAAAAGAGATCTGAGGACAGTGAGAATTTATAGAATTCCAGCTCTGGCATGCACCAGGGCTTTGTGGAGCCCAGCCCACCAAGGGAATGCAGAAAGACAAAGCAAGAGGTGACTGAAAAGCAGGTCCTGTTCAGGTATTGCAGCTTCATAGGCAGCAGGATTTAAGTCTGAATGTTCTACCAGACAATTAAATCCAAACCCTGTGAAATCTAAATGTACTCACAGAAAGCCACTGATCATCCTGATACAAAGTTTTTGTGGAAACTGCAGAAGGGGAAGACTTCCTGGGAAAATTCCTGCTTAAAGATCTGAAATCCTTGGGGATGCTGGCATCTCAAAACCCAGAGCCCTTGAGCTTCACAGGGTGTCAGCTTTTCAAGCTGAGAAATCCAGAAGCAGTTCAGCAGCTTATTTCAAACTGAGGAAGGGAGGAAAAAAAAGAAGGTTTTACAACTGCCACTCACTTTTGTGGGGTAGATCAGCTTCTTCTGAGAAACAGCCTCAGAGCAACCCAGTCATCATTTTCCCTTCATGTCCTGGGGCTGGGAGTCTGTTCCTGTGCAATCCACAGGCAGAGACCACAGTGCCTTGTTTTATCCTCTTGATGGAGCAGACAGAGCTTTGTCGTCTCGCTGCCTCTGAAGGGATTTCTCTGCTGGCCGCAGAGAAATGACTTTGCAAGCAGTGGTTTTATCTCCACCCTGCTGCCTCTCATTTCTTTGGCTCCAGGGTTTCTCCTGCATTGATTCCGCAGGGTTTTTCCTACCATGCTCTGTTGGCTTGGACACTTTCCCCACTCCAAATACTGAGCCTGCAGAAAGGAAAAAAAAAAAGCTGCAAGCCACTGATTTGACATTGTGAAACTCGTTGTGTTTAATGGGTTTTCTGCAAGAGGGGGTTCTTGAAGGCTTTCTGTCTCTTGGTTTTTCTACAACATCGTGGCGTTCTAATGCTGCTGGAGCAATATTTTCAGTCAGAGACAAGCTTTTTATTTTCAGGGCTATAGATGGAGCATTCTGAGCAGCCTTAATCACGTACATAAAGGTTTTTAGCATTTCTTTTGTGTGGTATTTTTGCGTCAGCCACTGTAGTCAGACCCATTTCTGAGACTCAAGATGGATCACATCGCCGAGTTGAGATGAGAAATTTACATCTTTATGGAAGACGTAAAGAGACCTGGAATATAAGAAAATGGGGCATTTCATTAAATGATGCATTAATGAGGCTTTATATTTTCAGCATAGCACCTGTTTGTACAGCCAGCACTGCAGTCCATGGGTGTAACATTCCCATATTGGATATATGCCTTGTTCTTGCTCTTGTTCCAGCCTGATTATTGCGGTGCAAATGCACCACTGCAGGTAGATTCTTTTTTATTGTAGAACAGCCATCTGTGTTTTTAAAACCTTGATGAGGCCCTGAAAAGCCAAGCAGCATCAACTGCTTACAACAGCCAATTTTGATAACTTTAGAATCAGAGCATTCAAAAATAATCTCCAGCAATGAGTGAAACTAGACTGTGTGGTGCAATGGGAGGCTTATGTGCTGATTGGCTCTGTGAGTTCTCCTCAAGCATCTTTTTCCCTCTGCTTGCCAAATTTAGGTATCAGATAAAAGATTTTAAAGTGGTGCCCTAGGCTCCACTTTGGTGGTCTTAATTATTTACTGCCTCCTTGCACGCAGCCTTCCCCACTTAAGTAATTGCACTAACAAATTGCAGTATTAAAATGTCTGTCTAAACAATTTGTAGGTGCAGCCTGATATTTAGATGCTTAAAGTGCTGCTCTGAAATCCACAGTTTATTGTGCATGCGAAATTACACTTGAAAAAGAGGAGTGTTCCTGAAAAATCAGGGGCATTTATGCGAATCTATCCAGTGGTTGTAACGAGGGTAATTTGCATAATTATAGAAAAGTGCTGTGCTGGAACCCAGGGTAACTTCCTCGGGGTCTGTGCTACCTGTCAGATGCAACAAGATGCATTATAGCCTTTGCTTCTTAAAAAATCCACGTGTAAGTGATGCCTTGTCTTGATCCTGCCTCTTTCCCGGGACTCAGTGTTGGCTGCAGACATTAATTTTACACTGGGCACTGCTATTTCCCCTTATTGCTTTCACTTATGGGAAGCACTTGGGGTCCTAACCCAGCTGAAGGAAATAAAGGGCCTTGCCCAGGGTGACAGGTGACGTACAGAGTCAGTGACAAACCCAGGCAAAGAACATGGATTTTTATTTTACCTCAATTACTGCCTTGGAAAAACAGGTCTTTATCCCATGTCTGTGTCCAGGATCGTGCTCAGCACTGCAGAAAGCTGTGAGCTCTTCTTGGGATGCTCTAACTGACAAGGGTGGAGTCCTTCAGCTGCCTTTGCTTGTCCTCACATGTCTTCTTCGGGCTGGGTCTGGCCAGTGGGGAGGTAGCCCAGAAGGTGATGATCCCATGCCCAGGGAGTGCCTGACTGCTCCTCAGAAGCCCTCCCTGCATCTCTGGGGGCAGCGGGGATGGGCGGCTCCGGCCCCACTCCCAGCTCAGCTCAGCGGAGCAGATAAATCAACTCTCACCCTGAGCAGACAGCCCAGGCCTCATACTGCCACCAAAGGCTGTGGTGAAAAAGAGCTCCCAGTAAATTCATCAGGCCAGCATTTAAGGCATTTAAGCCCCCGAGCTTCTAAATAATTCATCACACACGCTGAGAACACTTAGAAGCTTCCATGGAAATGTCCACTGTGGGGAAAGCAGAGCCCTGAGTCCCTCTCCTTTTTTGAAGGCAGGTAAGACTCTGAATGCAGGCTCGGGGAAGGACAGTGCTGGGAGCTGATGTCCTGCATTCCTGCTGGAAGGATGTGGTCCCTCTGTGGGAGAGGCCTTTGCCTACCTGTGCAGGGGCTGCAGGTGTGATGTGAGGCTGAAATGGGGACATCTTCCTGCCCATGCTGCAAACAGGCCCGCCTGAAAGTCCTCCACAGCAGAGACTTCAGCACACTAAAAATGAGCACAAATACGGCGTGAAGGAAGGAGAACTTGTATCTTGGGGGAAAATTGTAGCAGGAATTGTGGAGATTTATCTTTAAATGGAAGTATCTCGATACAGATCTGTAAGTAAGTGAGGGGATAGTACAGAAAAGGGGTGAAAATCCAGCAAGAGCTGCTTTTTCATCTGATTTAGTATTCTCAACAGTGGCAGCTGATGTTTGCAAGCATTTGCATTGCATCTGTCCTTAATGTTCACAATGAGATAGCAGAAGCAGGAGGGATAGGATCAAAGCACAGCCCTGAATGCAGCAAAATATTCCAGAAAAAACATGAGAAAGCTCAGGCAGGTGTGTAGAAGAAAATTCACAGCAGAAATGTGATGGCTCGGAGGAGATAGTGCAGAAATGAGAGGAAAGAGGTGAAAATGGGAACTCTGGGTTTCAGCTTTCCACTCAGGTTGGATGGCAGACACTCTCTTTCCACTTAGTTAAGTACAACAGGGGAAGTGTTTGTCCATCTCTGGCAGGTGAGAGATGCCTGTAAACAAATCAGTGGGGGAAAGAAAGTGAGGACATGTTCCTGCATTTAGAGTGGGATATCACCAGTACAGACTGTGTGTGTTTACAGTCCTTTAGGGAAGCAAAGATGACAGACAAGTGATAGTGATCTGTGATTCCTTTCTCCAGCAAGTCCGTCTTGTGCTTCTGTACAAATTCTCCAAGGATTTCTGGGTAAAGAAATGGAGGAAAGACCACTTCAGTTCCAAATTCATATACTAAGACTCTAAATTATATTGATATTTTTAAGATAGATGGAGGTTTCATGCTGGATATTTCCTGTATGGTCTTTCTCTTCCAGGATAAATACCAAATTACCCAACAAGGCTCAAAGCTGTAGCAGTTTGGTGTTCCGGCATCGTGAGTTTGACAACAGATTTCATTTGTTTCACAACACCATGGATAAAAGAGGAAATTCAAAGAATAATTCAAAGAATTCAAAGTTAATGAAACTAAAACTTATGGCTGAGGCAAGTGTCCTTGTTGAGAGCAAAACCTTGCTTTGCCTACGAAAGGGACTCCTGCTTTCTGAGCTTGTCACTGCTGCAGGAGCTGCAGGTCTGAGTGAAAGAAGATGACACCACCCGAGGCACTTAAATGTTGTCTTTCCAGGCTATTGAAGCTGAGAAAGATTAGACTGATCCCACGAACAAAGCACTGAATGGAGAGCCAAGGGGCAGCACTTCATTTCCCAGCCCTGGTACAGTTTTCTTCAACTGTCTCAGGCAAATCACTTAATGTCTGTGTCTATTTTCTCCCCTGTAGATTTGCAGTAGTGCTTTTCCACCTTATTGTGGTGGTGGCTTGATTTCTGAGGACCTTAACAGTGGCAGGGTAAAGTATCCAATATAGGAAACTTATTTTAATAAATGAAATTCATCACTAAGGGCTGTGAGGAAACATTATGGCCTCAGGGGATTTCTGATGGAAGAACTGTGTTTTATTCCTCAAAACTTTTAGAATAGTGTTGATGAGTTTGGAACTGGAAAGGTGCAACTTAACTGAAATCCAGGGAGCTCTCCCAATAACTGATTTATTCAAATCGTTTGAAAAATGAGGTACTTGTGGAGTGGTGACTGGGAGATTAGGAAATACTGTGAAAATCAGATCTGAGGCACACAGCACAGGACTCCTGAAATGATATTTCAACTAACTGAGAGGGGAGGTGAGACCTTCACCTAATTACCTGAGGGGTGAAAGCCTGAGAGAGTGGGTTGGTAACAATGGGAATCGGTGTTGAAAAAATGCCTGCCCTGAGGGTGGTGTGGAATCGTCCTGTGGTGAAAAATCGAAAACACTTGAAAACACTACACAACATCGGCTTTCTTTTCCTCCCTTTTGCTTTGTTTGAAGACTCCTGAATCTAAAAATGCCTCCTCAGGGGGGGCCAGGGGAAACAACCAATGTTTGCAAACACGCCACTTCTGTTCCTGCCTCACCTTTTGAGCGTGTTTGCTGTCCCTGCTGTGGCCCCTCTCTGTCTCCAGGCAGGGGGGTTCTGCAGCCTGTGCTGCAGCTGAAATTCTCTTTGACAAAGCCACGTCCAGCAAACTTCACCGGGAGGTTTAACAAGGCTTCTGGAGCCGAGGGGACTGTGGAGTTTGCCACTGTGACAGCAATTTATAAGCTGTGAATAGAACACTGCGCTGATTGTATTGATTTTGAAACCTACCACCAAGGCTGCTGTTCATTGACATTCTTGTTGGCAGCATGTCTGGAAGCTCCATCCATGTTAAAAGGGAGATGTGTTAATACCAGACTTGTCAGATTTGTCTGCGCTCCCATCCAGACAGTGCAGGCTTCAGTGGGATCACCGAGAAGCTGCCCTGTGTCCAGGGCCTTTTTGGGCTTTCCTTGAGTTTGTTTTTACTGTAACCTGCATGGAATCATCCGGAATATTTTCTTCCTTACCTGGGAGAGCAGCCACAGCGTCCCACCAGCCGTTTCTGAACATCCATTTCCCCAAGCTCACGCTTGTGCAGACTCCAGGCTTGTTCTCAAAACGAAACAGGGACAGAACATTTGGGTTGGGGCCAGCTGCAGCACCCGGCTGTGGCAGCACGAGGGGTTGGCAAAGTAGGGCAGGGCTCTGCTGCCCACAGCCCGCCCCAAACTGCCAGCAAAGGCACGAAATGAAATCAGTCCCAAAGCCTTTTGAAAATCTTGTGGGGCTGGCACTCTCCCTCGTCTCCCGGCAAGAAGGAAAGTCTTTAACTTTTTTAATTGCTTCCATTTTTTTTCTCCTTGATGGTGACATTTCTTCCCCAAGTGGCTCCAATGGTGGTTCATTTATCATTTTTTTTCCCCTTTCCCTTTCCCAAGCCCATGTGACTTTGTTTTCCTTAATTTTATTTAATTGATTATAACTAATTGACTCTCGCTTTAGGGAATAGAGGTTTCCGAGCCTGATCTTAATTTATTTTTGGTGAAGTCTTTTTCTTCCAGTCTAGGCTTGAGCTTCAAGGTTATACTTTTAATAAAACAAAAGTTGCTGAATGGAGAGATGGCCTCCCACAGGCTCAGTCTCTGGCCTTGGAAGGCCCTGGAAACTTACCTTAATATCCATTACCTCTTCTGTCTGCTTTTAATTTGACTATGCCTTGGATGCAAGCACAACCAGGTCTCCTGTGAATCAGGCCTTTAGATTTTATCTACATAAGCATTTCTTTTCTTTCCTTTCCTTTCTGGAGTGTGCATATGTTGTACTGAAATCTAGGAACAAGGCACAGTCGCTTACTCCAAGGCTTCATCTCCTCAGCACAATAGCAGTTTTGCTCTTTTAAAAGGGAAGGAAAACAGATTTCCTTGGCAGGGAAAATAATTTCAGTTCAATCTCTGGTATGTGGATAATTATATTTATTTTCTTATGTAAAACACTTGGAGATCCTCGAGAGAAAATATTGTTTATTTAAGAGATGCATTTAAAAACACATCTTTTTTTTTTAAAAAAAGAGGGTTTTTGTTTTTTTTTTCATTATGATGCATTTATGGAACACTGGTTAAATAACACAGATCCACGAGGCTTCCTGTCCTGGTTCCTTGGGGGGTAACCCCTCCTCCTCTGTGGGGACAGTCAGGGGTGGTGCTCTCTGCACACCAGAGCATCCCAGGAAAATTTTGTGGCGACTGAGGGAATTGCTGGATGTGCTGATCGTGTTCGGCCACTTCCCTTCCCCACAAAATCTCTGCCACATTTTCTGCTCTGGGTTTCAGAGGAATCCGAGTCGTCCCTTGATTCTGAACAGGTCTTGACCAAGCTGCCGAAAAAACTGTTTATTATTTTTGCTATTTGGTGGTTTGTGCGCGTGACCCCGCAGGGGTGAGGGGCATTTCTCAGTGGCACAGCCCCGCTTCCATCCCGCGCCTCCCGAGCCTCCCTCTCTGCTGCCGGTGATCATCACAGGGGCTTCCTCTGCGGATTAGGAACAAACTGTGCAGCAGTTGCTGCACCATGAAAGCCAAGGGAATCTTAATTTTATGTTGGTTTTTTTATTTTTCGGTCCAGGCATTGTGCTTTGCCAAGAGCACCATCTTCTGGCTCTCCGTTCCTGGGAGCTGAATTCGGCTGCAAGGGGAAGGTGGTGAGGGGAAGCTAACGCTGGTAAAGCTGTGCCTGGTGGGACACTCGCTGCCATTTCCTATTTTAAAAGGCCAAAGCTCTCTCGGACCCATTTTCACTTGCTTTGGCACGGCCTCCTGATCTGTTCACTGGTGGCACAGCTGGGGAGGGCCTTTAGAACTCCTTGCAATTCTTGGCTGACTTTGGACACTTCTCTCCATGGTCCCACTGTTCCTGATGTCCTTGCAGTGAGTTCCCACTTCTGGGCTCTTATGTGGCTGCTCTGGCTTGATTTTATTCCTGAGAGCAGCTTTCTGACCACTAAAATCAGTGTGTCTTGATCAGAAACTCTCTGAACACCTGAAGAAGAAATTCTCTTAAGATCTCATTTTGATCCCATAGGAGATTATATCATTGATTTAAGATTTGGGAGAGATTTTTGGGTGGAATTTATGCTGGTTCAGGTCAAGAGAAACCTTATGAAAAGTTTGTCTTTTAAAATTGAAAGCATATAAGCATTATTTCCAGAAGGATCTCTTTTGAATCAATGCTTGTGTCACAGCAAAACCGGGTGGAAACATTAAATGTGAAAAGGGCCCAATTAACAATCAGGTCAGGATAAAATTTAAATTCATTTCATCTCATAGATGCACTCTTTTCATGGGCAATAATTTAATTTTTTTTTTAATCTATTGTTCCATGACAGTGTGAAAGATAAAGCCACAACTGGAAAGAAGTTCATCACAAGTTTCCTATCACTTGTTTGGTGTCTTGGACAGAAGAGGAACTGGGACCTATCAAATATATCCCAGCCGTGTGCTCTAAAAAATAACCCAGCAAACCCCTGCAGTGAAATGTGCAGGATGGAGATGCTTTGCACTCTTTTGCTATTTCATGAATCATTGAAATCAGGGGAGATTTCACTTCCTGGGAGAAACTTTGGAACTGCAAGGGTGCTTAAGCATGTTAGAGATTTCCTTGGGGGTGTCGAAGTCTTTCTCCCTAGAGGCTTCCAAGAACAGATTAGAGAAACGTCTGTCAAGAGCAGTTTGTGTGGCTGAGCCTGCCTGGGGCAGGGAGAGAGACTGAGTGACCTTTGAGCCCTCTGGCAGCCCAGTTTGGGTGATTAACCCTCAGAGGGAGCTCCCACACTCAGTGCTGCACTCCTTGTGGGCAGGATGTGAGCACCAGGGCGTTCGTGCAGGGCCAGCGCTCGGCTGAGCATCACTGATGGATTTTGCCCCAGGTGCCTGCACGGCAGAGTGGGGAGCTGGTTCTGTCTGAGAGCAACAGCTCTGAACTCCCTGGGATGCTCTCTGGCAGCCCTGCATGGTGCTGAGCTCTGCCAGAGGCAGGAGGATGCCCCTGTTTCACATTTGGGGTAGATTCCGCTCAACTCAGCTACAAACCCTTGCTGCTGTGTCCAAAAGTTGCTCAGCTGACATTCATGCCAGTGGAATCTTTATTCACCCGGTGTTCCTGTTCCCAACACGGACACTGCACGTTGTCCTAGCAAGGATAAATAAGACTGAGCTTTCCAGGGCTTGTGTCTTCCTAGGTAAAACTGGAGAATTCAGCATGGCAGGCCCTCTGGGCAGCTTTTTTGAAGACTTTGGGCACTATTACAAGCACATATTATCACATGGGCAGAGATAAAATGGAGAATTCATTCTGGAAACGCTTGGAGACCTCCAGTGCTGCAGTTATCACTCCCTATCTCTCTGAGTGACACAGCTGCAGAGACAGAATTACAAGATCTTATCGCATTAGAAGATGCCCACTAAAGTCTTTTCAAAGAGATTTTTTCAAAGCTTCCATCTCCCTCTTCCTAAAAATGCATCCACCATGTATCTGAATAAAGTCAATGAGAATGTAATGCATCCATCCTTTCTTTTTCTTTTTCTTTTTCTTTCTTTTTTTTTTTTTTTTTTTTTTTTGTAGTTTCCCTTGACAAACCAATATTTCACTACCACGAGCCTGGAAGAATAGTGCTCAGGTTGAACATGGAAAACATTGTTCAGCAGGACTCACTTTGGGTCTTACACGCCGTAAATGAGGTCATATATTCAAAAGGGATCTAAATGCTGAGGTTTGTGAGATAGGATTTGTATTATGCTCTTGACAGGCACTATTTATGCCTCCTTAAAAAAGTTCCTTGCAGATTAAAGTTACACTAACTGGTACAACCAGCTTCTGGCTCTATTTTTAAGCTGCATAATGTGCTGCTCAATATCCTTTGATTGTAGCAGAGATTCAGATTTGATTTGAGGAACACGGCCGTGTGCGAACGCGCTGCACAAGTTGCAAATCTATTATTTACAGCAGGCACAGGGCTTTTCTTCATTGCTCTTTCAGCCAATCCAGCCTGGTCCCCGTGTTTCAGCTCGGTGTGACACCGTCTAGTAGCTCTGTGCTGACCCTAGACCTGTGTGAAGGCCACGAGCAGAAGTTTAAAATGGTGATGTTTTGGTTTATTTTAGCAAATATCCTTTTGAGACATTGAGGCTGCAGGATGAAGTTTCCTGCAAAACCTCCCAACACGCCTCTGTTCAGTGCTTAGCAGCAGCTCTGTAGGTCCATCCCCTACTCAACAGTTTATGTAAGTGTGAAAAGAAAAGGAAGATAATTCCAGTTTGCAACATTTGGGTCTGAAGGTTGAGCATCCACCAGCAGGATCTGGGCTGAGATCACTGGAATAGCAGCACCTCGGTTTTGCACCACCAATAATGGTTGAAATATATTTCAGTTTAGACACAGGAGTGACTCTTACTTAAATTCATATTTGGATCCTAAACATCCCGGAGGCCCTAGAGATGCTTGGAAATAGATTTAGCCTACACCAGACCCCCTGAAGTGTTTGGAAATGGAGGTTATTTCAACCCCTTTTGTTCCCTCAACTTGAAATATCTTCCCCTATTCCTTTTTCTTCAGGGTGCAAAGGATTTGGAGAAATACGGAGTTCCTGGTAAAAGAGAGGAAAAGCAAGGATTTTGTCTGGATGTCACGTAGCCTGGAGGCCTAAGGAAATGAAGTTATGACAGCGAGTAGTTTGTCTGTCTTTGAGGAGCTGTCCCTGGAGGCAGGATGAAGGACCATGGGTGAACTCTGTCCTGACAGATCTGCTGCTTCTGTCCATATTATCTCTGACTGTGCAATTGCATGGCAAACGTACCTGCGTTCCTCTTGATGAATCCCGGAACAAGACCAGCATTTGTGATGCTTTTAAACCTGAGATTATTTAGTCTTCTAATTTTAGAGCTGTTCCCTTCTCTCTTCCGTGCAAACCTGGTGTTACCAATTGTAAGTTGGCTCCAGCTTCCACTCACAGAATTTAAAACAGTATGAAACTGATTTTTTAAAATAAGGAATTATTCTTTTCCTCTGTGTTGTCCTTCATGCAGACACATTCTGCACTGTGGCCAGTGGGCACATTATAGATTAAAGCTCCTCACAAGGCCCCAGCTTCCACCTGGGCGGAATTTGGGGAAGTACAAAAGGGGTCTCATGAAGTTAGGGTTTCAATCAGCAGACTCGTAGAATGGGAGAGTGTTTGTGTGACTGATACCCTGCTCTGGGCTTGGGCTGGGAGTGGGGAGCTCTGGCCATCAATAAAAACTAACAGCACAGCTCTGGGCTGTGTCCGTGTGGAGCAGGGAGCGGAACTCGCGTGTGGAAGCTGCTGCTGTCAGGATTCACCTGCTCCACGGCTGTGCAGGAGCTGGGGGCACGGGGACAGAGGTTAAAGCCTCTCTGCAGAATGTCAGACCTCTGCTCTGTGTTTGTCCTTTTGCCAAAACAGATTTCGTGCCGGGGAAAGCTGTCAGCTCTCAGTGCTGGAGAAATATGTCTTCTGTAGTACAGCTGCTCCGGGAGATCCCCCTTGTTTTCTCACCAGACGAGTCTCTCTCAGATCTTGTTTTTAACGAGGTTTCTTGCTCCAGAGAGTTACCACAGAAGGCCATTGGTCTGAACCTCTTCACTCCAGAAGAACGCATGAATAATTCAAGCCCATTAGCATTCATCCACCTCCCACTGACGCTGTTGCCCAAACGAACTTACTCCTATCTTTTTAACTACTTATTCCTTCCTAACTACCTTTTTCCCCCTCTTCTTTTTCTCTCTTCTGCTCTACCTCCCCCTCTTACTGGAAAAACAACCTGTCTGCATCAACAACCTCTTCCATGGGGTTCCACAGGGAATGCTGTGGAGACCTTGTGTGACACAAACGAGAAATAGGTCACTGCTCAACAGGCCAGCCCCGAATGCTGCTTTAAGGCCAGAAGAGATTTTGGCAAGGGGGATTTCTCAGCAGCGTTGTTCATGCCTCTGGATTGTAAACCTCACAGCAACAGGACAACAGGGAGCAACTCAGGGACCTTCCCCTCAGAAAGCACTTGCCTCTGCCCACTGAAACAAATATTTCTGGTCAAGGCCTTCTGCCTGTGCTAGCTCCTCTCTGTTGTGGGCCAAGAACATGTTGTCAGCTGCAGCAGGGAAGCTCTGAACTTATGAGAAGCTGGTAAAGGGAGACACTTCTTTGTTCATGGCCAGTTTCTGAAGAGGTCGCTGCCAGATTACTGCTTTGCTCTGGCATCATTCATTCCTTGGCAGTCTGCAGTGGTAAGGATAAGCTACAGCCATTGCTGAGATTTTGGTGAGGATGTTTCCACTTCTGACCTCTGACACCACCTTTGTCTCTGTTTCTTGTCTTCACCACCCCCTGTGCCCCTCACTCCACAGAAAACCTGCCTGCCCACACTTTTTGTTTTTCTCCCTTTTACCTTCCTGTCTCAGCGGTGTTCACTTTCCTGCAACAAACCTTGTAAAGATAAAGCAGGTAGGAACACCAGCCTTTGTTTGGGTGGCTCAGTTCATCACAGGGAAGCCAAGCTTTGCCATGCCTGTGACACAGGGCTGGCAGTGCAGCCAGCTCTCCTGACTTTGGCAGTGACCTACTGAGTGACTTTATCCTGCAGGGACCCCAATTAGCAGCACTTTAGTCCGGTGGGATTAGCTCCAGGCTGCTAAATTCATGTCATGTACCCTGGGAAAGGCCAGCCCGAGCCTGTCCTTGCTGGGCTGGGTAGGAATGGGCACAGGAAAGGTGAACTATTCTGTATTCTATTACTGATCCCCTTGGGCCATGCAGTCTTCCCTTGTGAAGTTGAACTTTAAATACGATAGTTATTAAGGCTTGTCCAGGCTTGAGATTTAGCTCATATAAATTCTGACAGGAACAAATGACTCTAAATTGTGACCAAATCTTTCTTTCTCCCCATTCCCTTGCCCTTCCAGGTCTGCTGCTCAAAGAGGAAGCTGAATCAGAACAGCTCAGGAAGATAAACAGCTGCTTTAAAACAAAGTTACCCAGATCTCTTCCTAATATAAAAATTTACTGCAACGTGCCATGCTGCAGCTGAAAGCAAGATGTTTGTGACAGATACTTCTCTACTTTAAATTGCCTTTTAGAGCAGGTAGCAAGTGGAGGGGAGTGGAGCATGGCGAGCTGCCTGCAGAGCTCAGGGGAGAGGGAGACATCGTGAGATTCAGTTTCCTGGGTCAAAGCTCTATCAGATAACACAGGCAAGTGTTGATGGAAAAGCAGGTAGACCAAGACAGATCAGTGAAACGTGGTAGGAAGCAGCTGGATCTGGGAATTAGGACACAGGCCCGAGGGACTCTGGGAATTATTTCTGATTGTGCTGTTGAAGGGCAGATCATTTCCCCACTTGGTCCCTGCTCTGCCCCACCTTCCTCTTTTTCCTGTGCACGTGGTAATTGCCGAAGAGCAGCAACTGTGGGAGCTGCAAAGTTGTGTTAATGTAAGGTCTGGCTTGGCTCAAACTCACTACAATGGCAATTGAACAGCAGGGGCAGGGCTAGGAGGCTGCAGCCACTGATTTTTGGGGTGGGAGGGCTCACCAACAACACCCTAGCCCATCCCAGCCCTTGTCCTGCCAGGAAGCAGCAATAGCCAGTCAGCCTCGTGGCCAGTTTGGTTCTCACAGCAGTCCCAGCCCAAGGCAAGCACCTGCTCTGCCTCTACCTAGAGCCGGCCCTGAGAAGGCAGCCCTGCTACAGGCAGCCTGCAGAGCACATTCACCAGTTCAATTAAATTAGCTTAGCAAGATCTCTTCTGTTAAAGAGATGCAGCTTCCTTACACATTCAAGGACTGTCCTCAAGGACTGTGTGTTCAGCATCCAGCCTGCCAGGGCTCTGATCTCGCTGGGGATCTGGAAGCAGGCTCAGGAACGAGCTAAGTACAATTTTACAGAGGCTGAAACAACATGTCCTTTGACTTCAGATAAGGGCGCCCTGCGAAGCTGCCCGCGCCTGCTCGCAGCCAATGGTCCCCGTAAAAACCCTCGGTGGTGGTGCAGAGGGAAGAGAGCAAAACCAAACTGTCCCGAGCCAAGCGATAAAACCTTCTGCATATGCTTATACTGCTATCGCTTGCCCTTATAATGCCTTTCACAGAAGGATCTGGAGACATTTTCCAGACGTTAGTTAATTAATCTCCATAACATCCCTGTGAATTAGGTGACTTATCTGCTATTTTACAGACGTGTGAGCTGAGGCGAGTAGAGGTTAAGTGTCTTTCCCGAAGTTAAACAGTGAATTAGAGGGAAATGCTGAGAGTGAAATGAAGGGCCACAATTCAGTTTAACGGCCCTGTTCTCTCACCAACACCGTGGTTGCCCAAGAAATCTGCCCTCCCTCTACACCCTGTCCTGTTGGACAGGAAAGTGGTGAAGCTCAAACATTTCTGTGGGGGTTTGCAAAACATTAGCTCATTAGCAAGTATCTTACCTGTAATTGAAACTCCTGACATGGATTCTTGGGTATCAAGTGGTAGATTGCACTGTGTAAAACAGCGATTTCTGATTTGAGGCCAATTAAATCCTTCTCATGGGGGAATAAAATTCAGTTTAAAGACACCAACTGCATGTGTATATTCTGTCATGAAAGCATTAACACCTCAAACTGAAATGTATATTTTTTTGAAAGGCTTCCAGGTTTGGCACTATAGGCTCTCTTGTTCCTGAGAGAAGTTGATTTTCTGCAAATGTTCAGCAGGGGTTTTTTTTATTATACTTTTCTTTTTTCCCCCATCAGAAAAAGGAATTTCTGATTTGCTTCATATTTCAGCAGACATTCTGGAAGTCTGAGAATACGTGGTTTATATTTGCAACTTCTGACAAGCTGGGGAAAGGAAATAAGTATTCAATGCCTGTCCCACATGGCACTGCCTGTCCAGATCAATAAATACAACAGGAAGGGCAGCACTCTTGTAGAGAGGTGCAGTTGTAGTTGCCACCTGCATTTTGGCAAGTATTGTATTTACTGGCATAAAGCCCATTCATCTTTGAAATGCTCCAGCTGCTGATGATCTATTCTATTTTAATAAGGTGTTTAGAAACCTCCAGCTGTTTATGAAGAACCAGCTCAAAGGAGATGATCAATCTGACAGGCACAACGTGAGTGGGGGCCTCACGAATACTCCACTGTGGCTCTGGTGATGAATATTGACATGCTGGATTTGGCAGCTCGGATGGAAGCAATCTACTGCCAGATGGTGGAAGAATGGAGAGGGGCTGGGAGGGAAGGCAGAGGGACTTTCCACCTGCAAATCCACCCTCAGTGGCACCTGGGCTGGCACAGGGAGGGTTGAGATGAACATTCTGGTCCTGCATCCCATCTTTTGTCCACAGCGAACGTGGGAGAGGTCATCAGTTCCTCTCCCACCAGGGAAACAAGCGTCCATGGCCTCATTCCAACCCACAACAAATTACCTTTGTTCTGCCAATTAATGTAGCCTTCTGCTCAGTGTGTGGCACGTGTGTAATTAGCTCCAGAAAGACAGAAATGTTATTTCAAAAAACTGTTTGAAATGTCCCAAAGAGGCATTGCAGCAGGCTTTACCCGGTGTTCCTTTATCTCCATTCCCACTTTAATTACCAATGAGCCTCCTTGTTTAATGCTGTTTTATGGAGCTCTTCTTTTCTTCCCTGCTGCTATTAGAAAGTTGCTGATGTGGAAAGAAAAAAAAGAGGGGAAGTGTCATGGGAAGAATCATGGCAGACTGAGCTCACTTTGAAAAATCCCTCTTCGAAACTGAAGTGGAGGCTTGGGGGTTTTTTTGTGTGAAACCCCAAAACCCTGAGGGACAGGGATGAATTCTCAGCAGAAGAACATTGACTCTGCCACTCTTTCCTGGTTTTGCTTGGAAAAATAGGAGTAGCATGATGGGTGGAACGTCATCTCTCTTGATCACTTGTTCTGTTCGGAGAGTGGCACGGTGCAGGTATAAAAGTACAACATAAATTTGACTTTCAGTGTAATCAGAAATTGTACTCCTCCTGTGTTTGTCAAGACGAAGTTTGAAATTCCAGCGAATATAGGAAGGCAGAAGGTTGTTATCATCCAAAAGTGAGATAACAGTGTGATCTGTGGCTTTCTTCTATGGATTCCCTGTCTCACCACCCCTTGAGTTAAGGGTCTTTAATATTCCAAACTGTCACCTGAGCTGGGAGGAGGAGGAAGACATCAGCAACGCACCCATCCATCTCACCTCACTGATGGTGCCAGCCCTCCAGAACAAAAGATTTATTCCATCACACCGTTCTGATTCTGCCTCGTGGAAATGAGCTGATTTTGATTTGTGCTGGGGTAATAAAATACAAGAGGATTTTTTGATTTTTTTTTTCCAGAGGAACACGAAGATGCTACAAATTCTTGATTTGCTTGGAAAGAAGATTGAAACATTCTGTTTTTGTAGGACAAAGTGGGCCAGAAATGCTGCTCCCTGTTTGGTCACCAGCACAATCTCATTGCTGAGCTTCTGGCTGATTTAATACTTCAATCACCAAATTTACAGGGAGTAAAATCCCTTCTGATTGTTGTCTTTACCATAGTTGCTGTTCAGCCTAGTCCTGGGTTGGAGCACTGCTGTAAAGGATCTCGTTCTGGTCAGTTTTAACACCAGGAGGAATCTGGCTGCAGTCTGACCCCAAACTGCAACAGGAGAACATATCTGCAGGGCTGCTTCCAGTGAAATGTGTCTGCCTCTTTTAGACTGAGGTCAGAGAGTCACTGCCCTCAGCAAAGAAAGCTGAAAAAAGGGGGGAAAAAAAGCTGAAAAAAGTCTCCTCAGCAGGAGGAGACTGGCTGGGACAAACTGAAGGGCTGTGTCTTCGTTTGTTTAATTATGTATCTTGTAAAGCACGTCCCCAAAATGTGAGAGATGTAACTTCACCCTCAGTGGGTCACCACTGACACACCCCAAGATCACCCAGCACAGCCTGGAGGACAGTTCAGTGCTGGGCTGGGAGCAGGCACTGAAAGGACCAGGGACTTTAGGACAGGGAATGGATGATGCCACTGCTGCTCTGCCCAACTCCCACGTCACAGCAGTTTGGGGAGGCAGATTGGCAGCACCCACCCTGCAGCTGGGTCCTGGGCTACCGAGCCTGAAAGCCACCCTGGCTCCTGCCACCTGCTCAGGCCATCAGAGCCACTGACTCCAGGGGATCCCAGCATCTAAAGAGCACCAGGAGCAGGGATCTGAGCGCCTGATGAGCACCAAGAGCAGGGATCTGAGTGCCTGATGAGCACCAGGAGCAGGGATCTGAGTGCCTGATGAGCACCAAGAGCAGGGATCTGAGAATCTGATGAGCACCAGGAGCAGGGATCTGAGCATCTGATGAGCACCAGGAGCAGGGATCTGAGCATCTGATGAGCACCAGGAGCAGGGATCTGAGCACCTGATGAGCACCAGGAGCAGGGATCTGAGCACCTGATGAGCACCAGGAGCAGGGATCTCTGCTGTGCTTCAATTCCAGAGCCCGATTCCTCCCTCAGCACTGGGCTGCCTTCATTGCAGAGGGGACAGTGCCATCTACAGCCCCGACTCAGCGTGGCGGTGGGACCTGCCTCAGAAATGTGAGAGGATCTGGTGAATTTATCAACTTATCCTCACGCTCTCTGTTTAAGACAGCACTTCCTGAGCCCTCCTGTGGGCTCTGCCTGGTGCTGGACACGCTGACAGTAGGTAATGGACAACAGCACAATAGCCACACAAGCAATTTAGGAATCACATTATTCCAACCACTCTCCTCTATGGTTTTGTGTCAGTTTGAAGGCTGTTTGACAGGGTTCAAAGAAAACGCCTGGTCTTTATCCAAATCACATATATTTCCATCAGGATTTGGGCTGTGTTTCAGGTGTATAGATCTTGAAGATTTAGCTGTTTGTGAATGATTATTGCAGATATTGTAGCTGAAAAGCTTCCCAGTGACAGTGACAACCACACACGGATCACAGCTGCTCTGAGAGAGGAAGGGAACCTGGAATCTTCCTGGTGGGCCAAAACCCCACAGTAAATGCAGATTATTCTTAACTCAAGCAAACACTGAGACTTTCTATAGCTAATTAATGAAATAATCCTGTCTTGGGTGTTTTAAAAGGCTGAACAAGGTCATCCAAAGGGGGGAATGGATGAGATTTGCTCTGTTGGTGTAACCAGGGAGGTTTCTGTCCCACGGGCTCTGGCCTTGATGGTTCTAAATGTTTTAGTGCCGCTCCACTTCTTCCCTTCAGGCCATAAATCTGTGCCTGCTCTCTGGAACAGGAGAAATCCAGGGATTGTTTTTGCTGCCATCAGGAGGCTCTGATTCCAGTGGAACAACTGCACATTTGTACATTGTGGAAGTATCTTGCTAAAGGCTGTAGAGAAGAGGAAGTTCGGCTCAGTTTTGTTCCAAAATTGGAGGTTAGGTTGGATCTGGCCCATGTGATCCCTTCAGAAGATAATCAGTTCCAGCAACTACACCTGAAAAGTGGTAAAATCAAATTAATGGCCAAAGGAGAAGATTTATGAGCTTGCCATGCAAGCCAGTTTACTCCCAAAAATCTGGACTAATTCCATTCTGAAGCAAAGCTTCAGCTGTAGTAAGCTCCTGTAATAGAAATGTAGCACCAGTCTGCTCAGGAAAAAGCAGATTTCTGCCACTGAACCTATAGAAATATCTCCTCTGTTAGCAAGGTTTTTGCCACTCAGTTGACAATTCAGTTCCAGGCAGTGGAGCAGAGTGGGAATCAAATCAGATCACATCACCAGAGGAGGAGGATTTAACATTGTAATGAGTGAGATGGACCGATGTTTAAATAGCAAGAGATATTTGGGTGAAGATTAAAGGATTTTTAGTCATGGATCCAAATTCCTTGGTTAAATAAAATTTCTAGTGGTATTTGTACAACAATTCTGGGGAATTACACTGTGTGTGTTTAGTTTGTGATAAAGTTTAACCTGTAGGATCTCCTACAAAGTACAAGAGCCATTTTTACCATAAAAAAGTTGACCTGCTTGACCTCTTCTCACTGTTTCTGGTCTTTGACCTCGGCATGCACCATCTAAAGCCCAAGGAATTAAAGGATAAGCATCATCCTTGAGGCTGGTCCAGGAGGATAGTCGAGCTGGAGTGCTCCAGGATCACAAACCCACTGAGATTTCTATGGCTGAGCATCTGTAACAGTTAAACCAAACCTGTCAGGCTTCATGGCATGGTTATTCCTTGGAGCAGACTGAGGGGCAGCTGACTTCTCAAGGTACTTTCTAGTTTTTTCTACTATTCTAAAGACAGAATCAGAGCAAACAAAGCTAGAAAACCCTTGCATTTGTGGCTACCAGTTCCAGTTCCCCACGTAACAGAAACAAATCAGCTTTTGAGTCGGCTGCTGCTGTGTGGCCACAGCCTTTCCCATCTTTAAAGAAGATTTCCAGTAATTATTCATTTATGCTGTGCTGTGAGTGCTTGTTCACCCCTCACCTTGGCGCTGGAGATACTGTTTGCAGTACCCTGGGGTGCAGCATTTATCATCCGTGTCCTTGCAGCGAGGCCGTGCACCCTCGACCCTTCCTCCCTCTGAGAGCTGAAACTCCCTGTTTATCTCCAAACAACAGTTTTTCTACTCAGGCTCAGTTAATACATGCTAACCTTAGTGTAAACATTTTTTTTTTCTCTGAGATAAACTCCCTGGGGAAAACTTCCTGCTTGATTTCCGAGGAGTTGCTTAGCTGTAATGACGCGGAATTCTCTGGCTTTCAAGCCGTGCGCCTCCCGCAGAGGTGTTCTGCCTGCTAATGATAGGCACTCAAGCTGTTCCTTGTGGTTAGGCAAGGCCACTTGAAGGACAGCTCTCGACTTTGGCCATCCCTTCCCATCTTGTACACGAGAAACTGCAGAACTTTTGCAAAATGTCACAGTGCCTGTGCTTAGCGAAGCTTGCTCGGAAAACACACGGATGTTGCTATCAAGAATGAGCCGCTTGTTTCTGGGGGTTTTGAGAGGTTGCTGCAGGGAGATATTTCCATCCTTTTCTGAGACTGTAAATCAGTAAGAAAAAGACTAACTGATAGCAAAAATGAAAGCTTTCTGCCCCTAAGAGGGAAGGTTCATTATATAAACACCAGGCAGTCTTTAAGAGCGAATTTGGAGTTCGCAGTGAAAATAACTGCTCACTTAGTTCCTGGCAAAGCTGCCTCCAAATTGTCTGCTGCTTTTTATAGGAATCAGGCTTTTTCAGCAGGCCTTTTGAGACAGCCCTGCTGCAGACATAGAAAAGGTTGTTGCAATCTTTGTTGTGCCACTGTGGAGCTCTGCACTTCACTTCTGCCTTCTCCAAGGCCTTGTAAATCCCAGTTCCAGTGCAAGTCCCTCTGCTACCTGAAATGGACACGGGCCAGTGGGTGACTGGCACTGAACTCCACCTACATGTTCATTTGAAGGGGGAAAGACTTGTACCTAATGCAGCTGGGGTTTGAGACGGGGATTCACGTGCTTCACTGCCCCCATCTCCCTGCACCTCATGGAAATACCCCTGTGAGGGAATTCGGGAAGGACGTGAACAGTTCCTCCCTGTGCCTGCTGCAAAGAGCACGAGTGTGTGTCCTATCCCTCTGCTGGGCAAGGGGTTAGTCTGGGATGCTTGGGAATGCAGATTCCGATGGTAGACTGTGTTCATACACAAAATGTCTGGGACAGGAAAAGGCAGTGAATCACTTCACGGCCTCTGGGCACGCAATTAATAAAGCATTAATGATACAGGCATGGCAGCCCCTGTGCTCGCATTGCCTGCCAGCTGAATTCCTACAAATAAGCTTCTCCACCAATTTCACTCCTTCCTTTGCCGATGCTGGGAATACAAAATCATTTACCCTGCCCCAGCGCTCCCGTGTCCGTGTTCATCCTCCGTGGTGTGTGCTTTGGGAGGGAATGAACGGAGCCCAGGGCTGTGCCAGGGGCTGCAAGCCCTGCTCCAGTGACCCCAGCCCTAATTCCTGCTCATCCCAGGGCTGGGCACAGCCAGACAAAGAGGAGGCTTTGCAGGAAGAGGAAAATGAGCAGATATCCCTGGCAGCCTCAGCCTCAGCTGTCTGGATCCCGGGATTTCTGTGGCATGGAGGCTGCTCTCCCTGCCCACACACACAGGCTGTTGGTGACAGATCAGCTTGAAGAGATTTAATTGATGCCTGACAACTTTAACATTCATGGCAGGAGGGGCTGCTCCTCCATACTCCCTGCAGAGCTCTGCATTCATCTGGTGCTGATGTTAAATAATCATTTTTTCCAGGTATAAAACATGGGGTTCCAGTGGGCAAAAGCAGCAGGAAAAGCCGGCGAGGTGAGAACGTTTGGGGATTAAACTTGGCTGAGAGAGATTTCAAATTCTAATCATGACTTTTTTCTGAAGTATTTGTTCTGCCCTATCAGCTAATACAGCAATGGTGCATGCATTAACATCCTGAAATTGAAACAGAGATCAAGGCTATAGGGTATAAATTGGTTTTGGAGCATAGCATTAAATAATCAAACCACACTGGAGCAGCCTCTGTGACAAAATGACTTACATTCTTGGTGCTGCTTTTTAAATGTGATTATGCATTTTAATTGTTTAACTCCAGTCTGCGGAGTAGTTTCAAAGATGTTTTAAAATAACTTAGGGCATGAAAAGCCTCCTGATTTTTAAATACGCCTCAGGTTCAATAAATTTGTTTTTTAATTTTGTGCGATGTGTGAAGCAGTGATTTTGTTCTGTGCTTTCAAGGGGGTGGAGCAGGATTTTCTAAAACACTCTGGATCGACGAGGCTACTAATGTGTAAAGACAGGAGAAATTTCCATTCTGTTTGTTGTTTTGTAACTCTGGAAGAACACAGAGCTCCACACTTTTCCTGTTTGGAAGAACAGGAATCTTCAAGGCCAGGTTGGATGGGGCTTGGAGCACCCTGGGATGGTGGGAGGTGTCCCTGCCCATGGCAGGGGGTGGAATGGGATGAGCTTTAAGGTCCCTTCAACCCAAACCATCCTGAGATTCTGTGGCTGTGACTCTTCTGCTACTCTGAGCCTTAGGGGGAAGAGCTCTGGGACATAAAGGGACCGTGGATAAACAGGAAAAGGTGACTGTGGTTTGTCTCCTCTCATTCAGCCATTCATCTCGTCCTCCCCTCCAGGAGCCCTGTCCCCAGCTCCAGGTGTCCCAAATGCAGAGCCTCAGGGCACGTCCATGTCAGCAGTATCCAAATCCCCTCCCAGGAACACGAGGCAGCAGAGGGTTAATCTCAAAACGCATCTCACAAGCTCAATAATGAGTGAAAACTGAGACTTAAACCTGCACTTTATTTGTTTGTGCTCCTTAATACCCAGAGAGCAGAAAATCATAATTTATAGTGGCAGTTGTCAGCATCTGTAACCAAGTTCTTGCTTTAAACACTGGAAAGATGATTAAAAAAATTAGAAATGGCAGATGGTGTCATTCTGTAAAACATTTTTTGCCGATGCCTGTTGATTTAGAAGTGCTCAGAATGGAACTTAACAGGAGTTTTGTTGTGCAAGGACTTCAATTTCCAACATTTCTTGCTAATGAGCAGCACTAATAATCAAACTCATCAATCCCCTTGAATCCCAAAGCATCTTCAGTAGGGATGTGAGGGAGAAGGCCTTGATCATGTCTGGGATCTCTGTGAAGCAATTCAAACTCCATGGTCAGATTCATTTCCACAGCTGCTCAGGAGAAAAGTCTTAAACTGCTGCCTTGGCTTTTAAATAAAAGTGGTTCTGGCCTGAAAAAAACCCCCAATGTTCATGTGAAGATCTTGCATGAAAATACAACTACGAATGTTTCAAACCAGATTATCAAAGTTCCATTAATTTGTCATTAATTTCAACATTTGCAGTCCCATTCATGTTTTAAGAACACTTGGTCTGGTTTATGATGGTTTTTGAGCCCAGCAGCAGAAGGGCTGGTGTCCTTTTTTTGGGTTTGTTTTTCCCCCCTTACATCACATTAGCATTCCCTGACAATCACTCTCCTGTTCTTGGAAGTAGGTATTTTTTTAAAAGATAACAACATGACTGAGGGCCTGTACTTGTGTTTCTCTGCAGGAATTTAGGCCAGCAAGCACTGAGGTGGTTTTATCTCTGGTGCCCAGGCATTTGCATTAAAAATGCACTGCCCTGTGGAGCCAGGAAGAAATTCACATTCTTTTTTCCTAAAAAGTCTGGTGATGAGCCTTGAAAAGTCTTTCTGGTTCTTCCCCAGTAAACAAATGTAAACAAACTAAATCTGTTTGCAAAGACCAGTGATAGGCCAGGCCTTAGATACTTAACTATTGCTGTGCTCTTTGAGTTTTTATAATGTCCTTCTGTCTCTATGGAATACTTTTGAGAGTGGATTTGGCTGGGGCTCAGCCTCTCACAGTCGAACTGAATCGGGCACCTGTTGTACGACACAGAACTTCTCCTGTTTCATGGCAGCTGGCAAAGTACAGGGATTGCTGTTCTGCTGCTGAGCAGCCTCTTGGGAAGCAAACGAGCCCTCCTTTCATTGCCACTGGGATGTGCCACAGTCAGAGCTCAGGCCATGGGCACACTCCATCACACACAGGCTTCACTCCTGGTGTTTCAACTGCCTAAAAGCCAGCAAACCTCATGTCTTAAACTTGGTCTCTTTTTCTTCTGTGTTATCAGTTGCTTTAATTTTCCAAAATTACACAATATCTCTCCTGGATATCCTCAGCCTCCTGACTTCTTGAAGTGCACGTAAAAGCAATCAAACCAATAAAATCTTCCTGGAAATTTTCTTGTGTTGCTCCTAAGAAACTGATGTTTCTGTACCAGAGGACAGAGAGCAGCTGAGTTCAGTGATTTCCGCCACTGTGGAGGTTAAAATGCATAAAACTTTAAAGAGACACTATTACTGTGCTTTAAAGAGACAGAGAGCTGGTCTTCAAAAGAAAACACTGCTGTAAGAGAAACAAGTGAAACCAGAAGGTTCCATTTATTGGGAAATTCACATTTTCAAAGACGGAGGAGTTGGTGTGAGGAGGAAAACGTAAAAGTGGAGGAGCTTTGCAGGTGAATACACTGAGCCTGAGCAGCTGGAGGAGGCAGCTGGCAGCGGGCAGGGCACCAGACAGGTGCTGCCCACGATCCACCTGGGCAGAGGATGTTCCTGTGCCACGAGATGGCATTTGGCCCAACACTGCTCACCTGGCACCACTGTGACAGGACCTTGTGCTGCCCCACAGAGGGACACCTCTGCTGAGCACACCAGGCTCTGCAGCACCGGGGGTGTCTGATCCAAGCTCTCAGGGGAGTTCAGAGGTGGAGGGTGAGATCCTTCCTTTGGACACGAAAGGGTCACAAGTCAGCCTAGGGTTCTGGAGAAATTAACTTAACTCCCCACTTCTCCAGCTGTTATTTCCAACAGGGTTGAATCTCTCAAGTGAAGACTGCAAATTGTACAGCTCTGTAAACTGAAGGAACTTTTATATCTGTTTCTAGCTACAAGAACTTCATAAATAAAAATGTCAGGTCTGTAGCAAAACAACATAAAAGAGCACTTTTTTTATTATTTATTATTACATGCACATTTTTCAGAGAGACAATTCCTGGTTAACCTTTCTGATTTCAGAGTGGTTATGAGAGGTGTCTATTCCCATTCTTTATTTTCCTAATGACCTAATTTCATTAACTCTACATCAGAGTCAGAAGAAAAAAAAAAAATCTCAGCAAGCATTAAAACTTTTCAAAACAGCGAGGCTTAAAGCTAAGGAAGTGATTTGTGCATCTTCTTCATTTTTTTAATTGTAAACAAAGCCTCGGTGCCTTGTGCAATAACCACATTTCAGCAGCACGTTGCTCGTTCCAGCCCCAGCATCTGACCCCCACATTAAAGGTAAATGAATAATTAATCTGAGCAGCGCTGCTCCTCACAGGGAGAGCGCCACTAGAAGGCACTCTCTGCTAGAAAGTTGGGAAAAGAGAAGAGTTTCATTAAATAATTCCACGTGGACACCTCCAGGAAAACTGCAGACTCTGGTGTCACGTTAGAGAAATGCTGGACAGTGTCTCTGGCTGTGGTTACAGCTGTTTCCCTGCCAAGCTATAGAATCAACGTTATTTTCCTTTGGAAGGCAGTGCCAAATGTATTTATAGTGTGAAGGACTGAATTCCACGAGCTTTGAAGTCTGGAGGAAGACCCAGTGAGAGACCAGCACCCACCCAGGGTTTGGAGGACAGGCAGGTTGCAACTCCTGCTGATTTCCACGGGAACCTCTGGCAAACCGATTCCCTATGGCTCAGCCAAAGGAAGGGAACCGAGAGGACTTTCCTGGGGGTGTTGAGAGAGTAAATCTACAAGAGGACGGGAAACATCAGTTGGCACAAACTCCCTGCAAAAAGCAGAGTGCCAGAGTGGCAGGATGGAGCCCAGCAATTCCTCTGTCCCACAGCAGGCTGTGACACTTGCTGGGGGACCTGGGCTCACCCTGTGGAAAGGGTGTCACTCACACTCTTGCAGGGGGTGAGTGTCACAGTTCAGTGTGTCACTGGCTCTCACCAGCTTCGTCTAGTGCCTGCACCAGATGCAACTGGCTGGAAATTGTGTATTATTTACTGTACGTTGTCTTTAGGGCAGAGATTAAATGAAAAATCCTCTTAAGGATATCATAATTCTGGATTGTTTATCAGTGGCACTAAGTGTGTCAAAACATGCATTTATTAGAGCACCGTGCCTCTGTACAGAGTAACATTCCTGCTGTAAAGACAGGAATTGAGACACCAGAAGAGACGAAACAGTTTCAGTTTTATTTGTGTTGCCCAGTGCAAAATACACAGGCCACACAGCTCCTGAGATGTTAATTTTGGGTTCTCAGGTCTTAATTCTAGCATTCAAAAACAGCACTGCTGTTAAAGATTGCCTGCAGAATCTGTGCTTGAAGTCTTGCATCATGTCACTCCTAATTACTGTCACAGAAAAACCCTGATCCTATTTGCTGTTCCTAATGCAGATCTTTTGTGAAAGAGCATCTACACCTTGTAGGTGCCTGGAGATGGTCTGGAAACCATGGCTGTTTCCTCAGGAACAGCTGAAATGGGGCTCTGAAGGGTCACAGGGGAACAGAAGCAGGGCTGGAAGAGGATGGTGGTGATGGAAATCCAGATTAGGTGCAGCAAGGAGCAGTTTAAATCAGTGGAGTGTTAAATTTATGCGGGGAAAATATCCCTACTGAACAACAATCAGAATCTTTCCAACGACTGGGAAAATACAGCTGCTTCTTAAAGCTGATATAATTTTCCAGGAAGTTATTCTGCCACAAGAAACTTGAGGAAAGCAGAGCTACTGCTGCTGCACAGGGGAGAGTGCAGGCAAATTCAGCAATGACCATTTGTGCCCTGGGAGGAACAGAGCCAGATGAGGATTTATGACATTATACATCATATATAAGAAAATGTACATGTATAAACATCATACAGAATGATTCTCCACTTTTATATCCTTTCCTATATTCTAATTACCTGCTCAAGTCCAGATCTGACAGGGCACGAATCATCACTCTTTTATTATACAGAGCACACCTGGATTTTTAGACTGTATTCTGCGAGCAGCAGCTGTGCTAAAGTCCTTTTTTTAACTTACAACTAAATATAATCTCACATGTAATTATATACTTATTAGATTGTGCTTTAACATACATGACCTGACTCCTTGTTACCACATAACAGTTTATTAGATTTTCTTGAAACGACATTACAAAGAACCTAAGGCTGGTATTACAAGTATATATCGATACATTTCTTACGTTCACAAAATTCCCCTGTTATTATGAGCTTTTATTACAACGAGTTTGGAAAAATGACCTGTCATATTGCCTTCACAGCACTCAGCTGCTCATTTGGTGGCATTCAAGGAGCAGTTTCAGTGTGGTCCACCTGTAACTGCTGCCCGCCACTAGTGCTTGATAAATTTGCGTTTGAAGCTGGAGGAGCATTGCAATGATAGTCAGGAACAGCTGACACTGGTCATTTTTCTTCACAAGTGACACAGCACAGACTCTCTCAAATATACCTTCCATTGCCAAAATGGAATGTCACCTATAAACTGCAGGCCCAAAGATGTGGGTATGATCAGAAAAGCAAACACTTCTCTAAATCAAATATTTAGATAGTTGTTATTCCAAGAGAAGCAAGGCTTTAAAAATCTTAGCTGGATTCTCTCCTTTTCTGTTCCTCAGTGCATCACTGCTTTGTTAGCAAACTGTTCTGTCCCATGAGCCAGGGACTGCCTCCAAAAACCCACACACAGACATTCCCACAATCCCATCCCCGCTCTGTCCAGTATCCATCCCAATCCTCTTCGATCCCAGCTATTGATCAAAGGTGATGCCAAAGGACAGTTTCAAAGCAGAATGTTAAAACCCTTCAATGCCCCAGTGAGATTGTTCACAGTTAATAGTCTCTTGTCTGTCCAGGTGTCACAGCTTGGGGTGGCAGTGGTTGCTCAGATGTCTCTCATGGTAAATCTGCATTTCTGGTTTCTGTTCCAGGAACACACAGCTCAGGTAATACCAGGAGGAGCAGAGATGATTCTGATGTTCGGTGTCTCGTGTTTCCAAAAATCACCTTATTACATGTATGAAACACAACACAATCCTCAACGAGTGATTGCCTGATGCTCAGAGCTACAATTAATGCAATTAATTAAGTTTCAATCTTGTGCTTCACTCCACAAACTCACGTAGGACAAGGCAAGATTCCCATTTGGTGGGAGTCACTAAATGCCAAGCTATCAAACATGACACGTCTAGAAAAGTACAGGAAAGAGGGAAAAAGTGACTCCACAAAAAAATACACCCAGGAGCTGAGATCCATAAGATCTGTGTTTTAATAACACAACCGAGTGATCCTCGTAACAAGAATTCAAAAAGTGAAATTACAGTACACAAATCAAAATAGAAACTACCCTACCCCGACTATACAATGTACATTAGGAATGCAAGCTCTGTAACAATATAAAAATGCTTTCACACACAGGAGTTGCAAAAAGCCATTCTTTAATTCCAAGGATTTGTAGAAAAAAAGAAAAAGTCATCTTCCGTGATTCATCTTGAGTTATTGGCAACCTGTTGGGGGAAAAATCATAAGAAAGGAGATTACTGAGAATTAAGAGAATCATGCTCATCAGAAATTTTCATTTATGGGGTTCAGGCTAGTGGAAATCACACTGAGGGCAATGAAGCCCATAGTAATTTGTATTTTTATCAAAGTATCACAAAAATAGATACCTTAACAAGCAAGAACATTATCTGTTGCAAACACACAGGCCTGCTGTAATACAGGGGCAAGTTAGCAATTAGAAGTGCTGTAAGAATATATAACATAATATATAATTTGCCTTCCAGTAAAGCTCTTTCTCCAGGCAGCACCGCCCTGGGACATGTATTGCTTATGCCTGAGTGCTCTATTACACTGCCAGGACCTGCTGGCAGCTGTGTGAGTCACGACTGCCTGCAAGCTCCTGGATTACACACAGGAGGAATTTACAGCTGAGGAACTGTTACTCCTCAGCAGCCCCTGTGGCTCCACCACTTCCCTGGGCAGTCTGTTCCAATGCCTGACCACCCTTTCATTGGAGAAGTTCCTCCTGATGTCCAATCTGATCCTCCCCTGGCACAGCCTGAGGCCGTTTCCTCTTGTCCTGTTGTTCCCTGGGAGCAGAGCCCAATCCTATCTGGCTGCACCCTCCTGTCAGGGAGTTGTGGAGACCAAGAAGGTCCCCCCTGAGCCTCCTCCTCTCCAGGCTGAGCCCCCTCAGCAGCTCCTGGTGCTCCAGTCCCTTCTCAGCTCCGTTCCCTCCCCTGGCCATGCTCTCTCTCTATACAGCACAACTATCTCTCTATATAATTCCACCCTGCACAAATCCCAGGCCACCTCACGAACGAAGAGAAAGCTCCCTCTGTGCTACAGTAACTCCAAACACCCACAGGTTTCTTCCAAAGAGCAATTCCTCACTTTAACCCTTGTTGGAAGCCGGGGTCTTGTTCTCGCCCTCGAGCTCCTCCACGCCCGCCTGCGTCATGAGGTCGGCGATGTTCTTCTCCAGGTCATCGATGCGGCAGCTCATGTCATCGACTGCCCCGCGGTCAAGGAAAGGACAGCGCTGCAGCCAGGCCTGGGGGCACGGAATCACAGAAGGGACCTTACAGCCCCTCTCATCCCACCCCATTCCACTGTCCCAGGCTGCTCCAAGCCCCGTCCAGCCTGGCCTTGGGCACTGCCAGGGATCTGGGGGCAGCCACAGCTTCTCTGGGCACCCTGTGCCAGGGCCTGCCCACCCTCACAGGGAACAATTCCTTCCCAATATCCCATCTAAACCTGCTCTCTTTTAATCTGAATCCATTCCCCTGTCCTGTCACTCCAGGCTCTCATAAATAGCCCCTTTCCATCTTTCCTGTGGGCTCCCTTCAGGCTCTGGAAGGCCGCAATTAGGTCACCCTGAAGCTTCTCTTTTCCAGGCTGAACAATCCCAGCTCTCCCAGCCTTTCCTCCCAGCAGAGCTGCTCCATCCCTCCGAGCATCCTGGTGCCTCCTCTGGAGTCACTCCAGCAGCTCCACATCCTTCGTTTCCCAGGGCTCCAGCACTGGAAGTAGGGGACATTACTCTAGAAATGGGTAACATTGGCTTGGTTTAATTGTTTTTATTATTACAGCTTTGCCCAAACTCTGACGGTCGTTTTAAATTTATCTTACAAACCCCACTGGCAAACAGGCTTCATGACACTTGTAATCCTGCACCCATCTGAGTTTAGAAAAGGATATTTCTTCCAATTATTTGGTCAGACATGGTTTGAAATTTGTCCTGCATTTGCTGGAGCAATGTCTGCACCTAATAGAAAAGGGGGAAAAAAATGTTTTGTTTCCATCAGAGGCTGTTACCCAATTTCATGTAATAAATACAACGTTCTTTCACTGCTGAGCTCGGTGTACTTACACATCTGTGTAAAAATGGTACTTAAATATATGTACACAGAGGAGAACTGACGCTTAAGAGTAACCATTCGTAGATCCGTGTTCCACAGCCAGGACCAAGCCCAGGACAGAAGTTTCCATGGTCCTGTTAACCACATGGAGGCACTTTTTCGGCTGTCACGGAATGCTTTGGGATGAAGGGACCATCACCTTCCACCCCCCTGCCACGGCCAGGGACACCTTCCGCAGACCAGGTCGCTCCAAGCCCCATCCAGGAAAGGGGTTTTCCCCGCCGTCCTCCCTCTCCCAAGCCCCTGCACCCCTCCTCGGCCCGTTTCCCCCCCTCGGACCCTCACCACGGCCGTCAGGTCCTGGACGCTCTTGGGGTCGGTCTCGGCCATGGTCGCTCCGGCTGCGGCTCCACTTCCGGGCCGCGCCCCGCCGCTTCCGCCGCCTCTCGCGAGATCACCCGGCCCGGGGCATTGTGGGAAATGTAGTCCTTCCCCTAACAACGACTAAAGCTTCTCACTATCCATACATTTCGGCTGAAAGTTGCGTAGTTCTCTCATTAGTTATCGTTCTATCTTCTGTTGGTTATTAGCTCCGTTGGTTGCAGGGTGGGGCTGGTAACGCATGGCAGTTCAGTCCCTGTGTGGGCTTTTCACATAAGCGTTGGACTCCATGATCCCTGTGGGCCCCTTCCAACTCAGAATATTCTGTAACAATTCTCGCTTCCCATTCTAATTATTCCCATGCTCATTCTTTATCTTCTTTTGACTTAGTGGCCACAGTCTCCTCCTGCCAGAATTACCTTTTACTCAGCCTGGGCTCCTCGGTGCAAGACAAGGAGCTACTGGAGAGGATCCAGTGGAGGCAAAAGGGAGGATGAGGGATGTGGAGCATCTCCCTGATGAGGAGAGACTGCAGGAGCTGTCTGGAGAAGGAAAGACTCAGAGAGGATCTCCTTAATGCATTTACTTGGCACTCCAAGAAGTGCCAAGAGGATGATGCCAGACCCTTTTTGGTGGTGCCCAGTGGCAGGATGGCCGTAAACTAAAACACAAGTTTCCCCTCAACATGAGGAAGAACTTCTAAACACTGAGGGTGGCAGAGTCCTGGAACAGCTGCCCAGGGAGGGCCTGGAGTCTCCTTCTCTCAGGGAGACATTCCATAAGTGTCAGTTTATGGGTTTTTTTACACCCAAACAAGTCACTTGTAGATGTTGTTTGTGAAGTGAGCCCGTGGTTACCGTGCAGCCAAATAAGATGTGAAGATAACAACCAACCACATTGAATATGAACCTGTAAATGGAGGATGTTTAGCAACATGGAATATGAAGCTGTAAATGAGGAACATTTCCCACTCACAGCAGGGGATTCTCCAATGTCTCCTTTCCCCTGGGAGAACTCAGGGTGAAGGGCAAACCGACATCTGCCCCAATTCACTGAAAGTTTGTTAGGATTTTTTTGAGATGTGTCCAAACCATTTTGAATTTGACTTCTGAGTGGGCAGTTTTACTGTTCGTGCCCCTGAATTAAGGAAAGGACCTGCCAAATAATGTGTGCAGTTTTTTCTGAGCCAGAGCAACCGGATTGCAGCAGGCTGGTTTCAAATTGAAATTAGAATAAATAGAACAACTGAATGCTGGTTTTGCAGCCTTTGCACTTCCAGTCTAATCAATCAAGCCAGGGAATTACTTGAAGTTTCACAAGGGTGCAATACAACGAAGTTATTTTATGGTTTAACTCATAGACAGATAAGCCTGGCTTGAGTGCTGTAAACTGTGTCCAAACAATGACTACAACTAAGCCAGTAATCAGCCACTTAATCTTAACTGAGATTATTTCACCTTTTTTTCCCCCTGAAAAATTACTAATGTTGTTAATTGTAAGGGTTTTCTGAGAGACATCAATACTTTTAATCATTCCACTTAAAGAGCTTCTCTGCTCTAATGGTTATACATTTTTGGTTGAATTGCAGCTCTTGTCTCTGTTTAATATATCTCTGTGTACAGCTTGGTTGCCGAAGTCTTCATTTCTTTCCACAAAGAAAAAAATAATGTTTTATTTCCCAGTTTTGTATTTTTTTTTAATCTACAATAATGAAACGTTCCTTTATTTTATATCCTGCGTTCTTCTGGGTAAGCAGTTAAACTTAGGTAGGTCCTATCTTTTTAATGTTAGCAATCTATCCAGAATTAGACGAAAATTTAAAGGATGACATTTCATGAATATTTCTTGTAGAGTCCATTGGCATTTCTGCTGCTTTGAATAGACAAAGCTGGATGATTTGATTATAAATACTTCATGTGTGGAGGAGAATAGGTAATTATTCTCAGTTTCTGCTCCACTAAGATGCTTTTATACCTCTGTTATTGAGTTAAAAAAAGTTTGGCAAATCAATCACGAATTTACAACTACAGATCTCAGACTGACATTAAGGATGGAAATTTTTTCCTCATGGAAATTTGAAATGTTGCCTTCCAGCTCCAGCTCCATAAAACCAGGAGAAAGGTACCATTTGGAGATGGACAGAGGTGCCATCTGGAAAACAAATGGACACCCATGGAAGCCAGTGTAGAAGCCAGCAAGGAAACCTGGCCAGGAAAAGAGGGCAATTACATGGCTCTGCAGCCAGTCTGAATAAAGGGCAATTCTAAAAGCTTTGCAAAATGTGTAAATCTGTTCCCCTGGAGCAGTGACAGCCCATTCCTGCTCTGGCTGAACCTGGTGTTAAACTCCCCTGATCACAGTTAGATCAATGCTGAGCTCTTTTGCAAAATCCACCCACTGAGGAGTGAATAAAACCAGCATTTGTTTGTTCAGTATCATGGTAGGCGAGGAAAGGGTTTCTGACTGCAGATTCCAGGCTGATAAGGGTCTACATTTAGCTTCCCAAATTACTCATTAGAACGACTTCTTCATTCTCTGCCCAAACTCTCAGCGCAAGGAAATCTGCAGTTGGCTCATCTGCCGTGGAGAGATTGTGATATTCCTATTTGCAGCACGAATGTACCTGCTTTAGCCTGGACTCCTTTGGATTTAGCAACCTCAAAAGTGATGCTGGTAGTTTCCTGTAGTTTCCCAGGTGCTTAAAGAGTTTTTGATGATGGACAACAACAAAAAAATAACCCCATGCTCGTCATCCTTTTGCTGATTTTGAGCCATGTGGTTAGCAATTCGGCATGAGGCAATAAATACTCTGCTGTGCCTCGGCTCCAGACAGCTGGTTCCCTGGGTTCTGAGCAGAACTGCTTTACAACCTGTTTGCTTGGCACAGAGCAGCTCCCTGCTAAATTATTCACTTTGTTCCGTGCCCAGCACACTGGGTGCTTGTGACATGTCAAGTGAAATTCAATCACTCCACCCCATCCAAACAAACTCTCAGGAGTTGTCTCTTTGAGGAATAGAGCTTTGGATGATGTGATCATCTCCCAGGCTGTCCCTGCTCTCCCAAGGGAGGCATTAACAGAGTCAAGGCAAGATCCTCTTCCTTTAGTGCACTCCCTTCGGGCCAGTTTGGATCAGGCTGGGGTGAGAATGAGCAGGAGTCAGAAAAGGAAAAGGTAATTTGCTCACAAGAACCCACACCAGACACTACAGAAGAGAAAGAGTCTCTCCAGTAACCCTGGTGGGATTTGGGGCTCACATGGATCCTTTTCAGGACACAGTGGGGCAGTAAAACAAAGTGCATCTGTTTCAGTCATGTCTGGGGAAATCCCATGGGTTCTGGAGGCTGACTTTTGATTTTTGAGTCTCCAAGCCTCTGGCACGAGACACCCACCATGGTTATAACCGTATCAGCTGCCTCAGTGTGGGAGACTGGCCTATTTTTGAGCTCACAAGAAGGAGTTAAGGAATGGGGTGGAGTGTAAAAGCCTCCTGTTGTGTGCCCCTGTTCTGCTCCTGTTGCTCCTGCCACAGGAAGGGAAGGCTGTCTGTGTTAAAAGTGGCAAATTGATACTGTAAAATTTAAGCCTTGAGATTCAGATCTCCTTCAGTTGTAAATGTGACGTGGAGGCCACACAGGTATCACTTGCTCTACCACACAGTAAAAGCTGATAGCATGAGGAATATTGGATTTTCTTTTCCTTGTGCTACTGGGAAAAAAACCTTATCATTTGCTTTAATCCCTTCTCTTTCTTGGAAAAATTTTGCAATGTCTTCAGTAGAAAAAATACAGAAAATTATTGTCACAGACAAATTCGAAATGCCACCAGTGAAAAATCAGTACTTCTTCAAGCACATCAGAGCTGGCAGTGTGAAGTGCTTCAAAGGAAAAAAAAACCTGCTTTAATTATAAGCAGTATCTCATAGCAGCACAACATTCCTAGATTGTCTCTTTTTTGAGCCTGTTCAGGCTTTACCTGCAGAAGGAATGAAACTTTTCCCCATTTTCTCAGCCTGATGTGCCAATCCACAGGTCAGACTGTGGAGGAGGGTTTGTGGGAGGGATCTGTTCCCTTTCCAGGCACTGCTTTGGGGCCCAAAGTGTGCACCTCGTGTTGCCACGCAACAGGCAGAGAGAGCCCTGGGTACCAGGCACAGCTCATCCACCCATCGTTTCCTGGCCTTCCAATATCCCTTTCCAAGGTGGAGACCAGACCTGCACTACATCCCAGTCCCTGCCCCAGCTGTGCTGTAGAACACCTTTCTTGCTCCTACCTACACAGACACCAGAAGAGCCTGTCTTCTTTTTATTAATTCCCAATGATTTCATTTCAGTCTGAGTTTCAGGTTATGTCACTGCTGTCCTGTCTCTGTCCATCATAAAGCAACGAGGTTTCCTCATGTGCATTGAACATTGGACTTACGGTTTTGCTGAGATAAAGACTCTCAGTGCAGGGAAATCACCGACTTTCTGGCTGTGAAAAAATGACCACAGATCCAAATTTTTCCTCTTTCTGTTCCTACGAGAAGCATTTCCTACAGGAAGCTGTTGTCTCCAGCTCCTCATCCTGCATTCAGCGTGCTGTTTTATCCCTGATACAGTGCTAGGAGTATGCTGTAGGACTGTTCCTTTGTCAGATATGAAGAAGAACTGGTTTTATCTCCCTGATCTCTTTCCCCCTTATATCAGTAACATGAAAAAGAACTGGTTCTTTCTTTGTGTTGTTATAAAGTATAAAAGGATGTTTGGAGCATGTGCTGAATGAGACTTACCCTTGTGTGGATGTGAGAGAACATACCTGTTCTTGGGCCTTAAAACACTGCTTGTTTTTAGACTGCATTGGTAGCAGATGATAATTTCCAGTTCTGGGATGCCTTTTGGAAGTGCTGGTTTGTGCAGTAAAATGCACAACAATACACAGTATCAAGCCATCAAAGTGTGGGCAGGACTACTGCTGTCATCTCCTTGCATGATGGTGGTTCTGCCTAATTCTGTGCCCGTGCCAAGCAGGATATTGAAAGGATCACACAGCCATAGCCCGTTGGGATGAAACACCTAGCAGGTTTAAGAAGAAATGAAATTAAACTATAACCCTAATTGCATGGCAGGAAAATTCAGCTCTTAATTCTGGTTGCTCTAGCTTAGAAAGGCTTTTACTGCATCTTAAGCTGTAGAACAAATCCATTAGAAGCATAACCTGGAAGGGACGTTGAGGTCATCTTTCATTTCCCTGCTCTGAGGCTACACAGGCTGAAAAAATTCAAGCTATGGATCGTTTCAAAAATTGTATGTGCATGCACGAGCACCAAGGGAAGAGTTCAGGTTAGTATATTATCAGTTTCCTGCTTTCAAATGTCAAAACACATAACTTGAGCAGGGTCAGTAACACAGGCACATAAATAAGAGAATGATGGCAGCTGAGAGGAATCCCATTTGGAAAATAAATTGGAGCTGGAAAACAGTCCTAGAAACAACGTGATAAATCCTTGTGAATCAACACTTGTCAATATGTTATTTGTGCACACTGGGGTTTTGTTACTCAGCCAGCCATGAGTAAAGCTCCATCTCAAGCTGGTGGCTTTCCCTGCACTTCCCAAACTCATGATCATATTGGCTGTTGACATGAACCTCGTGCAGAGTTGATGGCAGATTCTGCTGCTTTAGTCATCCTTCAGAGCTGCACCAGCAGTGCCTGGGGGACTCACAGAGGAGGAGACTCAGAGCACCTGGAGTTATTGCTGCCAGTGACTGAATTGACCTTGCCAGGGAAAAAAAAATAATAAAAATTTCTTGTTAATTCATTTTCTCAAGCACTTTTCTAACTTGTGTGGGGATAGGCCAGCTACAGAAAAGGCAGGCACCAAGGAGGCTCCTTAGGGTGTTGCATGGGGGATGAACTGCTCTCAGCAATTTGGCCGTTGCATTTTTGCATCTGTCAGTTTGAGGAATACAATTAGTGTGTGCCAACATCTTAAGAAAATTAGTTAAAATGTTATAAAAAGGGTTAAAAATAAAGGCAATTAAAAAGTATTTGTTTCACCATTACAGTTTGCAAGTGAAAGTTCTGCTCTGGTGACAAGGGAATTATGGAATATTCTTGTGTGAGTGGGTTCATCTTGGAACTCATTTGCCACTGCCTTGCAGATTGCAACAGAAATTTGAAATCAGCATCCACAGGTAATTCCTGTCCTTCTGTAGGAGCCAAACTTCCCTGGCTCTGGGCCTGAGCCAGCACAGCTAAATGTGAGGGGCCAAAAACTTCACACAGCAAAAGAAAGGGTCTCCAGGCTGTGCTTCTTCCCTGCTTTGCTTGCAGAGCTGCATTGCCATGGACTGCTCTTAATGCAGCACAGTCTGCATTTTGATAAACTCTGAAATCAAGTCACTGATAACATCCTGGCTGTGAACAGCCTGGCTCAAAGAATCTTTGGGTATCAGAAAAAAATGTGCAGAGGAGACTTACTTGATTTTTTAGCTGGCTCTTCTTGTAATCCCAAATGTCCACTGTGTTCAGTATTGTAATTTCTGGGGCCAGTGGGACCCTTTGCTGGGCTGTGGATGAGCCGAGTGCTGGTGGTTTGGCTGGATCTGGAAGGCACTTGGAAAGGAGAAGGATTTGGAAAGGAGAAGGAAAAGCTTTTTTTTCATCCTTTAAACCAAAGCCAATGGCAGCCATCGATTTCAACAGGAAATTACTGCTCCCATCGGGAGGAACTCTTAGGGACATCCTACCCAAAAGCTGCTTTGCTCTCAAAGTCTGATGGAGTTGCTTCATTTCACAGAGTTTCTTATGGTTAATCTTCTGCTCTGCCTTCATTTATTCTGAGTGGAGAGCACTGGCAATCCCTGCTGTTCCGTGGTGCAGTCACGCTGCCTCCTGGGCTGGCTGGGACTGGGCAGGAACCCCTGGGCCCTGCCTGGCACTGCCTGGGGCACAACTGAGGCAGGAGCTGCCCAGGTGGATGCTAAAGCTGCTTTATGCTCACAGCAGAGTTCCCAAATTGGCAGAGTTCTGGTGCTTTGTCAAACTGTCCGGCTGCACCAGTTGAATGTCTGTTACAAAGTCACATCAGAGCGCTTAAAAATCACAACGCACTTGTTAATTTTCTGCTCTGAATAGTTTAGGAGAGCTCAGTTGTGCTGGGCTGACACAAAAGCGATTTTGCACCGTACCTGCAGCACGCCAGAGCCAGGGTAATCCATCAGGGTGTTGCCAGCACTATTGATGTGGTCTGGGATGGAGTTTGACTTGAAAGATGAAGAGGAAATTAAGTAGAACAGAGTGATAATGGAATGATCAATGCTGCTTGCTGCAGACTTTGTGTGTGCACTGAAAAGGAAGATATTCTGTCCGTGCTGGCCACGGGCGTGTGAGTGAGGTGATAAGTGTTATCTGAAATGCAAAGCTAAATGGAAGTCATTAGAGTGGCAGGGCTTTACTACCAGAGCAGGAAAAACAAAAAGGATGAGATGATGTCCCAGACTGCCTCTTTCAAGAGAGCATAAATAGTTCTGGGGTTTGTCATGAAATTCCAGTAGCTGTGGTTCTGTTTTCTCTCATAAATATTGAGTGTAAAGAAGGGATTTGTGGAGAAGTCCTTTTCCTCTAGCATTTGAGTAGCCTGGGTTGTCAACCAGAAACCTGGTTTTTGTTGTCATAAAAACTCTTTCTTATAATTAAAAGTCATATTTCCATGGAAAAAAGTCATCAGTTTGGGACAAGGATTTTCTTTTTAATGAGATTCTCTGTAGAAGGCGTCTTCACTCAACAGGAAAATTTGTACTGAGTAATATGGGCCTCAGAGTCATCTACCATGAAGCTTTTTGGCCATAAGTGTTCCTAAAAACTCATCTGGGCAGGAAAACCTCTGTGTCCCACCTTGGGAATCCTCCACAGTCAGAAGGACTGGTCAGCGTGGCAGACACATCTGCAAAATTCTCTTTGGGTAATGCCATTTTGAATTTTTGATGAGATTAATGGTTCCCACAAGGGAAAACGAGACTTCTGAATGTCTGATTGCTTGTAGGATGTGGCATTCATTATTTATTCTCCATGCTTTTGTTGCTGGTTGTTGCTAACCATCCTCATCCTCATGGGTTCCAGTGCTTTTACAGGATGTCAGGTTCTCAGGAAGTCATTATGGGATTCATCAGGGATCTCCATCTATTTCCCATCCTGCCATGCAGGAGTTTCAGCGTCCTCCTAACTGTGTTCTTTTCAGCATTTTGACTTGTTGCAAAGCCCAAGGGAAGGATTTCTGCCCTCTGGACTTCTTCTCACAGCCAGTGAGGCCCTTACTGACAGCATCTGATCCACTCTCTGAAATGTTCTGAGCTACTTTCCTCAGTAATATCAGATTTTGAACCAGATAATGGGATTGCCTTATCCCAATCATATGGCTTAAAATATCTTGTGGGGTCAAAATTTCCTCCTTTTGATCTTGCATTGACCATCATATGAACCCTTGCAATTCACTGTGGCTTTTCTACAAAACTAAGTTGCTTAGCAGTGGCTTGTACCAAATCTTCTTATAATATCCTTGAAGAGTCAGTAGCTTTTTAAGACAAGATCTTCTTCTAAAATTCCTTTTCCACACAGAAAACTTTTAGTTCTTGGCATTACTGGCCATTCAGATGCTGTGTCATTTACCTTTGGTTTTTATTCGATGTTAAGCTGAGGTTTAAGCCATCGATGGAACAATCAGCATTTGGCTTTGCATTTCCGTAGATACATTGTCTAGAAAGATTAATTAACTAATTAACTATCCACAGTGAGTCATAACAGCCTTATAATTCAGAACTGCAGCAGTCTGACCACCACCAGAGCAATTCTGTTTGTGGTTTGGGGGATGCCAATCACTACACTGGTGCTCTGAAATTGGCAGTTTTGGGGAAAACAGGAAGTTTTGAAGCAAACAGAAGAGAATGGAATTGATATTTGGGGAACTGTTTGAATATGGAAGCCAGCCACCAGTTTCAGGGATCATTAGAGTTTCAAAAGCCTGGGATGAGCAGGAATTTTTCAGAAATGAGGCATTCTGAGAGGAACTCAGCCTTGAGCAAGGGCGTCTCATGAAGCTCTTCACCATCACTGTCCCACCTGGGCTGTGTTTCCAACTCATTGTAAATAAATCTCAGTCTCCCGGTATATGCCTGCATGGATCTTTATAATTAATTGCATTCAAAATTAGAGTTATCGGAGATTTCCTTCTTTTTGCTTTACTTTTGTGAGAGGTTATTTATAAGTGTGTTCATTTCCAAAATAGATGCAACCTCAGCCAAAACTCTGGAGTGTTTTCACCAGAAATCTGGATTTAGTCAAACACAATATTTCAGATCTGCATGCCCCTGATTTTTACCATCCCTTTCCCTCTTGAAGCATCAATGGTAGTTAGTAAAAATCTCACAGAGCTGCTCTAATGATGCCTTCAAAATGAGCAAGAAATAAATTACAGCAGGAACCACACTAGGTAGATGACATGATTTAACTGAGCTGAGTCCTTGAAGAATTAGTCTGGTGATTATGGGAAGTGTCTTTTTAAATGAGGTAATTTGAAATTAAGTCTCTTTTTCATATCTACTTAGCACAGTCTATTGTTCAGAGTCTGTGGCTCAGGTTGGTGTCTGCTGTTTAAAACTCAGAGTGTCTCCTGAGGAGTTTAAAGTAATTTGAGACTCATTCTTGAATGCTACACTCACAATGACATGAGGAAGCTGAGTGGTTAAAATGAGTTTTTCCATTGCTAAAAAAGATAATTCAGATCTTTTCAAATAAGAAAATAATTTAAAAGGCTGGAAGGCTGAAAGTAATCCACCTTGAGAGTATGCCTGCTGGTCAGAGCATGGACTCCAGCTTCTGCAAGCTGCAGTTCCCTTTGCTTTCCGAGGATATTCCCCCGGGATGTCTCCCAGATCAAGCACTGCTGGATAAAAGCAGGCTGGGGAGAAGAAAAGCAGCAAGAGCTTGGATGTTCTGCTCTGTGCAGCTCACCCAGGTGAACAGGCAGCAGAGCCATTCTCCTTCAAACAGCGAGAGAGATCCGTGATTTTGGTTTTTCAGGTCTCTGCCTCTTACAGTCTCCTAATAGGAATCATTAGGGATCCCCTGAAATATCCCATTTATCACAGAAAATTGGGATGGCTGGTGACATTAAGTGCTGTTATGGGGCTGGGTCATGGTTGCTGCCAGGCACAGGTGTGTTCTGGCTGGGTGAGGGGGCAAAGAGCTGCATTATTATTATCTCTCAAGGCTGGTAAGGCCCAGATTTTCCAACAGCTGGGTGGACAGGAGGAGTGTCTGCCTCTGGAATCTGAGGATGAATTCAGGATCAAGCCTTCCTGCTTCTGCTTGGGTAAATCAACATTGCCTGAGCTCTTGCAGCCATTCCAAATTGCAATTTTTTTTTGTGCCCAAGGAAAGGAGAGAAAGCTGGAGCTACACGGTGGTGAGGTTACAGGGAAATTCCACTCCCCACTCCAAACATACAGAATTATCACCACCCATTAAATGGTTTTCTCTCCTGCTGCACAGTTTGTGTCCAGCCTGTCATGGCAATCTTGCTCTGGAGTGTGAGTGAACCTCAGCCTTTGACTTCCATCCTCTACAGGGAGGATTTTAGCTTGACAGCCAGAAATCAGGCAGCTTGCAACACAGATTCGGTGTCTTGAGTTCCAAACACTGGCTTTACAAATTGCACTTCCATTATGTAAAATAAAGCAATTTATAACCGCTGGCAGTGGATACAATGCTTCAGTGCACACTGGTGGGCTGGATGTGTTTGACAGGCTGAAAACAGCTCCCTTCCAAAGGAACAAATGCTTGTCCTGCCCCATGATCCTGTGTCAGATGAGCCTGCTCATCTTCCAGAATCAGCTAGATCAGGTTTAAATTCTGGGTTTAGCCATTTTAATCTGGAATGAGATGCATGGATAGAAACTGTAAATTTATTTGTCTTGCTCAGGCTTCTCTTGTTACAAGGCTGCTTATCAGAAATAATAAATCCATGCACTTTTTTCTTCCGAAACCCTGGCAAGGTATAATTATATCATGATTTATTTTACAGCAGCAAGACCAGGACTTGAAATATTTACTCAGGAAAAAATTAGAAACCACAGAGAGTAATCCATCATTCACAACTAGAGAGCTGAAATTCCTTCTGTGTCCATTTAGTAGACCAAGTACAGAATAACCCTGTTATTGGGACCTCTGACAGAGGCAAAGAATAAAATTCAGGCTTTTTGATTTTTAATGCCCTTTCAGTCTGAGCCTTATTAACACAGCTCATCCTGGGCAACAGTCACAAACAGCAGTCCAGGCTTTTTAATGCCAAAGATACGAGGGATTAAAGGAAATGGTACCAATTTGGGGCCCAGATAAATGAGTTATGTGGCATGTTGTTGGTTTTGAGGTTTTTTTTTAGTCAAATCTACTCCAAAAGCTTCTAAGGTTGTGTTTGGGTTTTGGTAGAGGGATGTGCCACTGACTTTTGCCCATGATATTTCCGTCTTCTCCAGGCCACGCTTGACATTCCTCATGGATTGCTGTCCTCCTGTGTGTGTTTTCAGATCCCAACCTGTCCCTGCAACTTTGGATGCAAACAGAAAAACTTCTTGTGGCATTTAACTGTGTGGGGAGATGAAAGTGCATTACAAATCCTCAATGCTTTCAGGGTAAAAAACTGCCCAGCACGGAGCTGTAATGGATGGGAACCAAGCTGATTTGAGAAAGAACAATCAGTCTGCCTCGGAAGGAATTACCCCTATTTTCAAGCCTGAATTTTCAAGTAACTGTAGATCAGTATGCAGAAAATTATTTTTCATATCTAATTTATGTTCAGTAAAAGGACCATAAAATTCTCCAGATTCTGCTTCTTCCAATTTCCAGCTGTCTCAGGAAGGCTAAGAATTGCCACCATAACTCTAACTCTTGATGTGTGTTTAGTTAACAAAACACTTTGTTACATCACTCCAGAAGCCTTGACATTAATGGCCAATTCTTCAGCTTCTTTATCCGAGTGAATGGTGAGCTCAAAATTGTAAAATACGGCAGAATCGGTGTCAAGCAAAATGATTATTCAAAGGAAATTCAAATAACTGAGCAGGAGGATACCCAGGCCTGGATCACAGACTGAGCTCAGCTGCTGGGATGGAAGTCATTCCTGTTTCATAATTCCACCCTTTTAGTGGGTTCTTGGGGTTTGTTTTGTAGCCTGTTGAAAATGAGACATGGTTTTGTCACGGTTCTTGTCCTCTAAAAACGAGCTGCGCAGAGCAACCTCACAAAGTTCATTCCAGAAGTTATTCACTAAATCTGTTGAAGTTGGTTTTGTTCATTTCAGGGCAGTTGTGCTGGTTTACATCAGCTGGGGATATTTCCTTGGATTTTCCACAAATTCCTGCAAATCCAGCAGTGAATGTGAATCAAAAGTTCTGACTGTGTGGGTTTTGAGATGTGCTGTGTGTGGAAGGGCTCTCAGCCCCATCTACCAAATATATCCAGGTGCATTTTGGCCAAAACACCCTGGAAATGATGCTTTTCATATCTCTGATTTTGGAACAGAACATTCACTGAAATTAGAATGTTATGTGTAAAACTGAAGAGATCTTCCACCTTCTGATTTGGGATCTGTTAGGAAAGTTATTTTCCAATGGAAATATACTCCAAATCTGTCATTTTATTCAGACTACATGAGCTATTAATCCTCCAAACTGGCTGTTTGCAAACAAGAATATCTGCTAAGTTTTTTCTCAGTTTTTCTTGTTCCTCACTCAAGAGAAATATTTTCCAAATTTCCCTGCCAGCATGAGCTCTGTCATCTCACCCCAGGTCAAATGTAGTCTGTCCTTGCCTCTCTTTCCCTAAGAAATTCATTAGGGAGCCATAGAAGAGCTGATAATTAGCTGTGAGTGACTTGCAGCAGATGTTAAATATTGTAGCACTGATAGTTTTGTACTTTGAGATCTGAAATGCTGGAAACGCCATTCATTACTGAGGAATGGTTACTCTCATTTTAGGGGTCTGGCTAGAGGAACTTAGCAGATAAGTTAGCAAGTGAATGTATGAGCTGATTAATAAAAATTCCACACCAGCCCTTAGCCTGGAGCATCCCGAGTTTAGAGCCAGCTCAGACTCTCAATGGTTTTTGCAATGATGCTTTAACACCAACCCAAAACTACAAATGAAAGAGGCGGCCCCCGGATTCCCTGAGCACTGATTTGGGTGCTGTTTCTCAAGGAGAGGTACAAGGCAACAGCAAGGTGGTACCATGAGTGGGATGTGCAGGAGATGGAGAGCAAAGCGAAGTAGAGATAAAAGGAACAAGGGCTTTTAAGCCTCTTGTAATTTGCCTAATCCCATTGAGAGGAATGTTTCGTGTACTTTATTTCGGATAGTAGCATTAACATTTTTCTCCTGCAGATTAGCACTCCGTGGCTTGTCAGTCTGTGCTGAGCCCCAGGCTCCAGGGACAGAGAGTGCTGCCAGACTGACAAGGAATACTGAAATGAATTAATTCAGGAAGTCAGAGTTGGTTCTGAAGCTGAAGGGGAGGCTCTGTGCAGCCCTAAGCCCCAGTCCTGCTGCATCCCTTCCCTAGCAGGTCACTGCGTCACCGCCCGAGCTTCCCCGAGGCACACAGCACCCAGTGCCAACTGCTGGGGCCAGGCATTGCCACGGGGAAGGTTTGAACTTCCCAGGTGACCTTCCCAGCTGCCAGAGTCCCTCCCACTGAGGTGCCTTTGATCCCAAGGAAGGGCCTGACCCGATGCATCCCAGCCAGGATCCCTAATTTTAGCAGCCGCATCTGTTTAATTGGGACTCTCAGCAGAACAGGGAGCCTGGGGGGAAGTAAGAGATCACTCGGATATAAATTGCAAATATTTTAAAGCTTCTCTCTCTCCTGGCTAAAACCTTCCAAGGGCTGTGATGTTTGTGCTGCTCCCATTCCAGGTCAGTCTCCTGCACTTGGAGAGGAAGTTTGTTCCTGTACAGAGAATATTTAAAGGATGCATACAAGAGATCTACTTAATATGTGGCATCTCTTTGTCATACAGCAGGATAATAAACATTTCTTAGAGCCACTGAAGGAAATTGTACATTTCAAAGGCTATTTCAGACCATTTTCAGAACTTCTTGCATGAGTTGAGTGCCAAACTCCTGGATTTTTTTTTTTTTTTTTGTTGATAGCTGTCAAAAGTGCCTTAAGCACTAAAATCTCTTTACAACGTCTGAAACCTAAGCCACCTCCCAAAACCTTAAGCATTTTCTAGGAGTTCCTCTATTTGTGTCTTATGTTCTCCAGAACTTTATTTATCATTGTCACCTTTTCCTGTTTATCAGTCCTGAATGCCACTGATGCTGCAACAGAGAACTTGGTGAGAGATGCTGCTTAGAATGTGATAAAAATAAAAGGCAAACCTGATGTAGGATTGTACTGGGAGGTTGGTTCTGCATTCACCATCTTTCTCATATAAAAAAAAATTGACATTATTTAAATGTCTTGCTAAATTATCACTTCTCACTGCATTTTACAAGGGGTTTGCTGACACCTCTTCAAACTCTACAAACACCTGCAAACAAAGCCTTTTGCAGTTGTGTCAGCCTCTGACCATCAGTGCAACCAGAGAGATGCCTGCTTTACAGAAAATTCATTATTATTATTATTATTATTATTATTAATGTTAAGTTGTCAAAAAAATTTAAATCACCAGTGCCTCCTGATCCCTCCTGTTCTGTACACACAGTTTTTAGGAACTGAATTATTTTGGAAGATGCAGATGTTAAAAGATTGCTGTTAAAAAAAAACCTCACTTTACCAAGCCAGCTTTTGAGAACCTGGGAATCCTTTTTCCTGAAAAAGAAACAAAGCATTTCGTCCTACTTTCCTAGAGATTAGCTTTTGTTTAATCTTCCAATCTTCTGGCATCCTGAATCACTGACTACTCTAATAACAACATACTACTTAATCCTCATGAAACATGTAGTGATAATTCAGCCTAAGAAACAATTGATGCTTTACTTTTAGCTGCCAGCTAAAAGCTTAGGCTAAACTTTCTGCTTTTACACGAAAAAAAGAATTATGGAGGGTTTTTTCCCTCTTTTTTTTTTTCTTTCCCCAGTGAATTCTCTAATCCTGCATTCCCAGTCATTTCAGGCATCTTCATCACAAAGGTCAGCTCTTACTGTGTTTTATTTTATATTCTCTTAGAGCAAACTGAAGGTCAACCCTTCCACTTAATCAGTAAACACGTAAGAGAAGAAAACCTGTTAATTACAGGTGGTGCTCATATCTAAAGTCCTGATCTTGTTTCACATAAATCAACATTTGTTGTCTTTGGAAGAAAAACAGCTGTTTTGTAAAAAAAAAGAAAATATAAATAGATAGATAGATAGAAACAGGTCTGCAAAATGTCATTAACATGTTCTGATGATATGAGGAAATATTTTTTGAGAAAAGAAAGTTGATGGTAAATCACTCTCCCTTCTTCACCTTCTGCATGGATGCAGACACCCATCCTCTCTACAGGTAACACCCTCAGGGTTCAATTTGCTGGCCCTACAGAGAAGCAGTGACGAGTAACCCTGGTCAGACCTCGATTCAGTCATTTCAGCAGCTTCATGTGCAGTAAAAATCCATAGGCCAGGTTGGGGTGATCAAAATCACGTTTGCTCTTATGTGGCTGACTTGAATTCTCCTTTGGTTTTGTGGTTAGATTTTTAATCTGGTTTAATTTCAACAGAGATTTATCTGCAGAGGAAAGGCTGAAGTTTAAAGATCAATTCATTTTGTTCCTTCTCCCCACCCACCTTTTCAGGAGTAATTTGTTTGCCTTTCTCTAAGCTTGCACACATTGTGTTTGCATTTGTAGATCATTAAATACTTGACTGATAAATTTTATACTTCTGTAATTTGGTCCACTTGTTCTCATACATGGAAAGAGAAGTCATTTGTTTCACCAGGAGCTCCAAGGAAGCTTTTGAGCTCTTCACTGGAGCTTCCATTGGGAAAGGCACACATCAATAACCAAGTCTGTGTGCTGCTTTCAGTGGGAATTCATTGTGAAGGAGGGCTGGGCCCGAGCTCTCTCTGCAATTGATGCCTCTCAGGTGTGAAAGGAGGCAGTAAAATGTGTGTGACAAAACCCGACTCTGCTAACAGGGGCAGAAAGCCCAGAGTGTGCATAACACAGCATTCTTCTGCTGCACCGTGTCCTGGGAAATTTGCTGTGCCATTTTTCCTCCCTGAGGAGATTATCTTCCACATATAGATACGGGTTTGGATGAGTGCCAGCTAAAGCTTTTCCCTTTTTCTTCTTCCTTTTGGTTCCCTTTACAGAGCCTCAGAGCCCCAACAAGAGAAGAGACATCTCTGAGTTAATTAATCAGGCTTGAGGCGAGGGCTAGCTGAGATCATTATAAATTTTTAGGAGCAGCAGCAGTTTGGCCTTCATGGGGAATTCTGATACCTGGGGCTGAGGGGTCACCATGCTGGCTGGCAGGAGGGCAAAAAAAATCTTCTTTTCTGTAGAGAATTCAGGCTGGAGGAAACGAGCTGGGTTTACTCTGTCAAGGTTTAAAGTTAGAACCATTTTCTGTTGCATTAGTTGTTGGCTGAGGGTTTCAGGTATTCCTTCTGAGTGCTGGAAGAAAACATTGCACACAAGTAATCTCTGCCGTGAGACACCGAGGGCTTTAATTAACTTAGGGCTCAAATGCTCTGAATGTAGAGGAAAAGCAGGCCTGAAGTGCAGTGTGCTGAGAGCTGCCCGATATCCTTATCTTGGTAGCTGCCCACAATTCCTGGTCCTTCCAATCCTATTTACAACGTTTGTTTCCAGCAGGAGCCCTGGGCTGATGGACGTGCCTGATTCATGTAGGTGGCAGCTTGGCAAGGTGCTCTATTGGGGCAAATCCTGCTTTGGGCAAGGAGTTGTTCCCCTGAACTGTGGCATCCATCTGGGAATTAACCCCTCCATGTGCAGCTAAAGGCAAACACTGCAGGCAGTGGGTGTTCTGTGGGTAATTTATGGAATGATCCTACCTGGCTCTGAGATTAGCTCCGTTTGTTAGAACCTGCTGCTAATAATGCCAAGGATGTGGGTTTGATCCCCATTCACTTCAGAGCTGGACTCCTTGTAGGTCCCTGTGATTCAAATTTTAAATACTTTTTTCGTCCCTTAATAGTGGGATCTGTTCCTGCCCTCTGGGTAAACCTGGATAAAACTTAATTTGCAATTTTGCCTTCACGCTAAGCTACCCAAAGTATTTTCTTGTTCATTTCACAGCTCTCAGAACCTCAAGGCAATGCAGCACCTGTAAAATCTCGAGCCTGGTGAACGATGTCTCCGGTTAGGAATGAGCGCAATGCTCTGCTGAGCTTGGAAATGTGCTCAGGTTTGTGTGGCTTCTGCTACTTTGTCATGCAAAGGAGCTCAGAGATTTGTTCTGGCTTCTGCTGGGGACCAGGTGAAAGGAGATTACAGGACGGGAGAACTGAAGATAAAGGCATGACAAAGATCTTGAGGTGCTTCTGGTGTAAATCAGAGCATTTAAAACACCAAAGGATCCAGTTGGTGACTGAGGAGGAAAGTAGAAAACTCCAGATGCATTTGTTGGAAGTGTTTGAAAGCAACACGTAATGATAGGACAAGGAGGAATGGCTTTAAACTGAGAGAGGGGAGATTTAAATTAGACATGAGTAATAAATTCTTCCCTGTGAGGGCAGGCAGGCCCTGGCACAGAGTGCCCAGAGAAGCTGTGGCTGCCTCTGGATCCCTGGCAGTGTCCAAGGCCAGGTTGGACAGGGCTGGGAGCAGCCTGGGATAGTGGAAGGTGTCCCTGCCATGGCAGGAGTGGGACTGGATGAGCTTTTAGATCCCTTCCAACCCAACCCAGCCTGATTCAGAGTCAGGGTTCCCACTCTCTGCTGTGGGGTTTCACAGGCTGGAGATGTCTTTCAGTCAGGTTAAATGAACTCTGATTTGGTAGTTCAAATGTTAACAAAATAGAAAAGATAGGAAATAAGGAGGGGACCCTCACAGTGACCTGACTGAGGGGTCCTGTTTGGCCCCAGTCTTGGGCTCAGATGTGTCTGTAACAGAGCTGGAACGCAGCCCCTGGAGAGTGAGCACATCATCCCTCCATGGGTGCTGCACTTCCTTGAGAGACTGCAGGAGTGGGAGAAAATCCTCAACACCGATGTTTTAATCTTGGCCCAGCCCCAAGGCACTGTTCCTGCAGCTTCAGCTGCGCTCGCTGGGACATTTGGAGCATCTGTTGATGAGACACTTGCTCAGTGATTTCCTTCAGTCAGTAAAAGTCACCGGGTGACTGTGCTGGAGGGGGGCCAAGGCGAGGTTACAGAGGTTTCAAGAAGTGCAGCTGCAGGTCACAGCTGGGGAGGTGCCAGCTTGAAAACTGCCTGCTCTGGCACCCTGGAATTACTGATCCTCCTATGGACAGTGAAGGAAAAATGGATTGTCCCGTGCAGCACCACAACCATGAATGGGAAGGGAAAGGGGAAGGGGAAGGGGAAGGGAAAGAGAAAGGGAAAGGGAAAGGGAAAGGGAAAGGGAAAGGGAAAGGGAAAGGGAAAGGGAAAGGGAAAGGGAAAGCCAAGGAAGAACTATATCTGTGGCAACCCATGAGCTGTAGAAACTGTAGTAATTTCTTATGGGCCAACCCAGAGGTTTCACGAGGGAAAAACCCCATCAGTACTTGTTCCTCTAGACCTGCTTCCCTGCTATCTCATGAGACCCAGCCGTGCAAACACAGTACCCTGGGACAATTTCCTTGGATAGATCTTGGTAGGGTTAAGCCCTGTTGAGAGTGTTCAGCTGCTTGACTTCCCCCCCCACATCTGACAGGAGGAAAACTTCCCAAACTCACATAAGCTTGATTATTCAGCAGAAAAGCAGTTATGAGAAATGATCTGCCTTGTTCAGTCTGCTGGCCCAGGACTTTTTGGCTGGTTGTTCTTGCTCTCTGAATAAAACAGGAGGATCACATAAATATTGGCAGTCCTTGGTGGTGCTTTTTAGCCAGAGCTGAGCCACCAAACAGCTCTGACTGTGCCAATTTCTCTCTCAAAATGAAAGTGTCCTTGAGGAGCAGGTTCAGCACCTCCTTGTAGTTATACCTGGAATATTTTGTCTCATACACAGGGACACAACTATTGCCTAATAGTTTACAACTTGGGATATTCCCTGCTGTTGGTGGCCCTTTGGTGGATCCTTTTTCTCTTTGTTGGAAACAGAACAAATCGAGAATTGCATCCTTTTTTGTTCCTGTTTCCCCACCAGAATCAGCCATCCTGGAAATCTTTGCAGACCTTGTGAAATTCCCTCCCTTTTGGAAATGCAAGTGTTTGGGAGCATTCTGTATAATCATTGGATATCTACAGTCAGTGTGTAATACAAAACTAGAGTGTGCAGTGGTAGGAATAAAGATAAAAACAGAACACAAAGGCTGGAGGTTGTGTCTGGGTTTGCAAACCTTGTGAAGAGTTTGCAGGACTCAGAGCCCAACAAAACTTGTGAACCTGCAATGTTGATCTCGGTGGCAAAAGAAAGGCTGATCTTTCTCTTCAGCTTCCTGATCGACTTCTTTGCATTTCAGAACCCTCCAGTGAAGGATGAGGACAGTGCTGAACACACAGCAGTGATGTCAAAGTGCTCACAGCCTCCTGCTGGACTGGGCTGAGTTGGACTGAGCCTCTGGATTTTAGGAGAACACTTGATTTACACCACATCTGGGCTGCTTTTCTTTCTGTCTCTGCTGTTCCACGCTGAGATAGAGGCAGGCAGGGAGAAACATCTGTCGGAATCTGTGTTATTTCAATAAAGTGAAGTATAGTAGAGTATAAAATTTAACTACCTTATCATAATATTTAGTTGCACTCTTTAGAGATTTCAGTGCGCTGGGTGATTGAAGCTCTCTAGACTTTCAAAAAGCTGGGAGCACTGAGCATAGGAATTATCCCAGAACTTGCAAAAATGGGCCTTTAATTTGCTGTTATTTCAATAAAAAGGACTGAAGACCAGCAAATTTATCTACTGACATATTTTGCTCTTTTGGGAGGTAATTTGAAATGTATTTTTCTTTTGTTCTGTGTAGTGTTCTCTTCAATATCCTTGCTCTAAAGATGCATTTCTGTGTATTTTCATTGCTGGTTTGGGTTGTTTTTTTGGTTTGTTAAATGCCACTTGTATAATAACTCAGAGGAATCAACCCTTTTTATGGTTTTATTCAGAAATGCATCATTTCTGGAGTTTTAATCTCCATTGGAACATTTCTCAAACTCTGAATCCCTTTTGGGATAAATCTCTCTGACCTTCAATTTTCCTCAGATATCTTTGCATCAGCATGAAATGAGTTTAATTTGTTTAAGCATGCATACTCACACCCTAATGAGCTGATAGCGTTATCTTGATCAGCTCTGGAAATGGCTGTTCTAAATCCTGCCAGCCCCATTCAAGGTATGAACTCTTGTATCCTACTTGGAATTACAGATGAAGTGGTTTCAGCCTATATGGCTTCACCCTCTCTTCCCTAAAAACATCCTGTAAAAATCATGATAGTTGTGCTGCAGGAATATATTCACGAATCTTTGCTGAACTGTGGAATTTTTTTTTCCTTTAATAGTGAGCTCGTAGCTTTTTGTCTCTCTGAAGCTTTGAAATCTCCTGGAGTTTGTTGTCTTTGAGCTGAGCTGATTTTTGTGAAACTCTCATACAAGAGTCTCTCAGAGGTGGAAGAGCTCTGGCTCATTTGGGGTGGAACGAGACAGCTCAGCAAGCTTCGGGACAGCCAGGTGAAAGTAAAACGCCAGGCTAATGAAAGCACAAATGGTTTGGAAAAGCAGATCCTCGAGGCATGAACTCCTATGATTGTTACCTGCTTTGTTGCTCTGGTGAAGATAGTTCAAAACCACGGATTTGCAAGTGAAACTTTAATTAGAAAATTTTAATGGCTATTTTCTTAAAAGAGGGCATAAGACACAGGGCAGTACAAGAGCTGTTGGTTGAAGAACATGAAAGCACTTTCTTTGTTTTATTAATATCCTCTATCCATGAGTGCAACCCAATTATCTTTAGCATTTCTCACACAGTACCTTTAAGGTTATGAATTTTAATAAGAAATTTCTTTAACTCTGTAGAGCAAAAGAGCAATTCCTGATGTGGGCAGGTGAAAACAAGAGGAGCCATGGAATTAGGAAAGGACTTGGTCTCTGTCCTGTCTGAGGAGGGATGTGGACCTGGATGCAGAGTTAAAGCCAAATGTAGAACATCAGCAAATACTCCTGAAGTTTGAAATAAATTTAAACATCCTTCTATTCTCACAGAGGCTTCACTGCCCTGCAAGTTCAACATTAATTGTTCCTCGTCTGCTTGAGCTTCAGGCTGAAGAAAAATTCTGTATTGCTCCATTTGTTCTTGCTGAGAACAGTCTCTTGAAAGCTGATGAAATATTCTGAAGAAGCTGAAACAAAACCTGTTGGCTCATCTGACTGGTTAATGTCTGGCTGAACGCTAGAACTGGAAAGAAAGAAATTTTGGAAGACATTATGACCTAATTATATGGATGTCTGGAGTTCTGTGCTAATACATTAAGTCCTAAATGATATTTTCTTAAACAAAATTTGTCAGGTAAGAAGCAGTAGGGCTTTTCATTAAAATTTGCAGTGTTGCTTCAGGATGATTATGTTTTATTACTGAAGGTAAAACAGGCTGTAACTTTGAGAGGAGAAACACCTGAGGGGGCTTCTTCTTTCAGATGCGTGCTTGATTTTTACAACTGCTGTAGTTATGGCAGGAATCAAGTATGAAAATAATGAAATCAGAGCTGGATTTTTATCCCCCTTGCTGAATCTGCTGTGATAATCTGCTGAGGTGCTCCTGGAGCCCTTCCTCGTGCTGATAACCCAGGCGTGGATTTTTGAGTGAGTTCCTGTGGTACAGGTCTGATTGCAGATCTTTCTTAGAGTGCACGAGCTTTGGGTTAGGTTTTCCCTGCTCTGTGAGCATTTCCCTGGCATAAGGGAACTACAGGAACACTAAACTTTGGGGAAAATAAGTTTTTTGAGAGCTGTCTTCTATCAGAAGTAAAATGGTAAAGACAGGAGCACAGAGGGAGGGGAAACACCTCGGTTCTTTTTCTTCACCTTTTTCTTGTGAGCATCATTTTAGTCACCCAGGAAAGAAAAAATAGACTAAGCCAGGGTATTAAGTTTCATCCTAATATTGCAATTTAAGAACTGGAGCTTCCCCATGGGTGTTGTGCCATGGCTGTGACTCAGGGAAGGGGTGAAAGCCCCACGTAGCTCCGATCAGACATTGCTACCAAAACAAAGCAGTTCACAGGAAGGAATTCAATACTTTCAGTAAAATGTGCTGGAATATCTTCATTTTACCATACAGAAACCAGATTCCATTTAGGAAATGTGGCTTTTATATCAGCCTTTTATCAGTTTTAACTTCAACATGTGGCTAATAATTTATTACCTGTAGAAGTAAAACCTGGGAATGTGCTGTACTTCTTCCTCTCCTTGACCTTCTAGGTTTTCATCATTATTTATAGATTGCTGCAATGTATTAAAATAATTTTCTGCGCCAAAAAAAAAAGGGAGAAAATGTTTCATGGGGAAAAAAAACCACCAGGAGGGACATGCTGAGTGTAATTTCTGTCAGCAGATGTGCTTAATTGATCAAAATAACTGCAGGACAGTGTTTGGGTGTGTTTGAAATAAAATTGTTGACCACAGCAATGTTTTAAATAGTTCTGCTATAATTAATGCATAGCATATGCAGTACACGCCGTGAATCCTTTTGCATTTTGCTCCTAAAATAAAACACTGTTCCCTCAATGAATTTGTGACTTAATGAAGCTGGTAACTCTGTGTTATGAATATCAGCAACTGGATGCAAAGACAGGTGAAAAGCAAATTTTAGCAGCTCTAACAGTGGGCTGAAATAATAAAATACTGAACCTATGAAATTAAAGGAAGTTAATTACTGAGATAATTAGATGTCCACCTTGTAATGCTTCTCTACCAGAGGAGCTGGTGAAAGTCACCGAGGAGAAACAGCTGGAGGACAGCTGAGAGGCACCAGGGCTGCAGAGACACCTGGAACAATCTGCAGAACCCCTGAGGAAATGAGAGTTAGGTCAGAGCAAAGGACTCAACCCCTTGGTGGGTTTTCAACATCACAGAAAATCTGCATTTAGCCCCTGATCAAAAGGCACTCTCTGTGTTTTGGGTCCGGGTCAGACCAACTGGAAGGGTCCTGTGTTGTGTTCTCACATGACTCCCCCACTCCTGTGTCCACAGCCGGGTTGCAGAGCAGGATATATTCCTGACTTCCCCCAAAAAGCAGCATGGTGGGGATTTTTGCAGGTTCCTCCAACAACAGGAGTTCTACCTGTGTCAGAATAACAACCAGAAGCTTAAAAAAAAGGATATAATGCATTGGTGAGGGCTGAGCAATGTGGCTCCCCTGGGTGATGGGTGCTGTTCCTCTGCTGTTTCCTGGATTTAGATCCAGGGAAAAGGCTTTGAAGTAAGAGAAGCTGGGTGCCAGGCAGCTGAACTGCTCTTTTAATTAAATCTGGTTATGAAATGATACCATCTTGGCAACAACAGTATCTGCTAATTGTAACTGCTTGTTCTGAATTTGTTACCCAGTTGAGTTACACCGGCACTAAATGTTCCTCCCTACATATTTTTCCCTCCCCTGTAACACAATGAATCATGAAGGACTTTTCTTCTGTGAGAGCTGCTGCAGCCCAGACCCAGCTATTGGAGATGAGGTAAAAATCAGAAATACGAGTGGTGGTGCAAATTCTGCTGGAAGTGCAAACACTCTCTTTCCTGTCAAGCACTGGTGCTTGGTTTGTTTGTTTGAACTCCGTGATTCAGCACATTCTTGGGTTGTGTTTTGGAGCTGACTCGGGGTTAAACACTCGACTGAGTCAGGGTTTGGATTGCTGTCGCTGTCCACAGTCCCACCTACAGCACAGAACCTGCTGGACATGGAGCTGTTACCAGCACTTGAGCAGCAAAACCCCAAATATTTCACCAGATACCCACATTTTTAGAACCATGTGGCTGGGCTAATTTTATGTGCAACCATGTTGAACTAACTCCTGAGCTAATAAGGAAATTGATAAGTGGAAAAAAACAAATCAGCTGCCTTTCCTGGTAGTTTGTATCTCCAAAGTGTGTGTCAGTGGGAGAAGTGCCTTTTAAAAGCTGCAGCGATTCTGCATCAGGATTTGTGTCCCAGCAGCCACCAGTGAGCAGGAGCAAGCACTGGATTTGGCACTGCCAGGCCAGAGAGGCTGAATCTCCAGAGAAATACAGGTGGCATCACCATGCACAGGACGCTGGAGAGGTCTGGTTTGTAGCCCAGACCAGGATTTTGTCTGGTTTACCATCTCAGTGGACCTACTGTAGAGAATTGCCAGAAAAAACAAAAATGCTGGTTGTGAAAAATGAAAACTCAGATGGACCTGTGCATAAAGCAGCAGAAATTGTACCTTTAATGGGGCAAGCGTAAATGCCTGTCATCTAAAGTCAGCTTGTTCCTCTTGTGTTGGAACATCCCCGTGAATAATCTGCTACAGTTCCTCTGGTTTGAATCATAAGGTCAATAGCAAGATAAGCCCAAGAGATTAATTCCAGTCACGTCATCCCAGCTGTGCCAACAACTGTGCTTTTCTCCACTTCAGCTGTCCAGGAGGGAGGGGAATATCTGAGCACCAAGGCTCCCCAGTGCCTGCAGGAAGCTGCAGAGCTCTGCCAGTGACTGGGTTTGCGTGTCCAGGTGGGAGATGGGGCAGTGCCTGGAAGTGTCCCCAGGCTCCCAATGGCACCAGGCTGGGCAGGAGTGGTGCCTGCCAAAAGCTGGCCCTGGCGAGTGGTCACTTCACTGAGCTTTGCCCCATCACAAGGACCTGGGGACCTTGGCAAGATTTAAGAAATGGAGTAATGAAAGCTGAAAATCTGATTAAAAGCTAATTTAGGCCTTGATTAATCTCCGTGCCCAAATACATGCCTGAAATTCAGAGTCCTGTGGGTATCAAGAGGTCTGTCCCTCTGTGGCTGACACGGGCCCTGAACACACAGGTGTCTGTGCACACCTGGCCTTCGTGGCCTGTGTGGAATTCACTGACCACGTCCACACCATCTAAAGGGTCAAACTGTACAAAACCATCCAGACAATCCATAAAGCAGCATCGCTGACCTCTGCAAAACCCTGTTCCTTCGCTTTGGATATCCTAAAAGGGGCATCTTCCATCCCATCAGGAAATCACTCCCACTGCCTCTCTGGCAATCATTCCCCTCATTCTTTACTCTTTATGCCCTCGGATACTTCTGAGCTATGGTCACATTTTCAAGAAGTCTATTTTTTATCTTTCTCCCAGAGAAACCATCACCATTCAACAGAAAGTAGAACACCAAGGCTTTTCAATATGGTCAGTAAGCTTGGGCTTCTTTTATTCCTCGTTTTTATTTTAAATAAGTATATGAAAAAGAAGTTTGAAGACTTTTGCTGTCTAGTATGGTATGTTTACAGTCTGCAGACCACAACTGCATTTCAAGCAAACGCTCTTGCAAACAGTATGTGTTTTATACAAAGCAGTGCAATTTGTTAGTTACAGATTGATCGTCTGGCTACAGGCAAACTTTGAAAGCTGTCGCATACAGTGGGTTGATTTTAAGCTTGTTACTGGCTGTAAATACAGAACTCGGATTTGTATCTGTATGCCTGGTGGATGAGCTGTGGGTAACCACACCGGTGTGTAGCCCTGGAAGAATGTGTCCTAACGCCTGGCTCAGGATATTAATTGCAAGAACACTGGAAACTCGAAGGCAAATAAAATAACAAGTGTGTTTGTGCCAACAGAAGCTGGTTTGTTTGTTGCTCATTCAGTATTAGGTGTCCAGCAAGATGCATGAGTGGTAGAGACAAAGTTTATTCTTAGTAGTTATAGAGAAGGATGAGCGTTTATTACTGAATAAACTCTGATTCTTTACATTCTCCCAACCTCCAGCTCCACAGGGATTTTTTGGAGCTGGCTACACTTGGTTGGCTGCTGCTTATACCTATGCCAGGAGAGAGGATAGTACTATAACCTGCATCGTTGCTTTGCTTTGTGTATTTTGCTGACGTACACATGTGCACGTTTCTGTCGGTGCTTTTGGGAACGCTGCACGCCAGGCTCAGTTCCCTGTGTGGATGTACTTGATGGGGGACTCCTGGGCTCAGTTCCCTGTGTGGATGTACTTGATGGGGGATGCCTGGGCTCAGTTCCCCGTGTGGATGTATTTGATGGGGGACGCCTGGGCTCAGTTCCCCGTGTGGATGTATTTGATGGGGGATGCCTGGGCTCAGTTCCCCTTGTAGATGTACTTGATGGGGGATGCCTGTCCCTCCAGGGTCAGGCTGTCGGTCTCGTTGAAGGTGTCGCTTTCACCGGAGCGATTGGCGTTTCTGGCGCGGTTCAGCCGCGACTGCAGCCGCTCGTGTTCCTTGCGCAGCTCGGAGTAGGAGTGGGAGAAGGTGTGGAATATGGACGTTGCGGGGAAGGACATGATGAGGATCCCGCTGAGGATGCTGCTGAGAGCCACCATCTGGCCCGGCACGCTCCGCGGGACCATGTCTCCGTAGCCCACGGTGGTCATGGAGATGATGGCCCACCAGTAGGACGCGGGGATGCTGGTGAATTCCAGCACCCTGCCGGACTCGTTCTCGGCCAGGTAGACCAGGGGGGAGAACAGGGTGACGGCCACGCACAGGAAGAGCAGCAGCAGCCCGAATTCCCGCGTGCACTTGCGCACGGTGAGGCCCAGGGTCTGCAGGCCCAGGGAGTGCCGGGCAAGGCGCATGACGTACAGGATCCGCAAGGCACGTAAAACCCGTAGCACCAAGCCCACCTTCTCCAGGTACGTGTTGCTGCTCGGCCTGTCCTCCTCCTCGCTGGAGTCGTCCTCGGAGAAGATGAGGGAGGCGTAGTAGGGGGAAATGGCCAAGAAGTCAATGATGTTCAGGGGTCCTTTGAAGAACTGACACTTGCTCCTCGCCTGGATGAACCGGAGGCAGAACTCCAGGGAGAACCAAGCCACGCAGACGGTCTCGATGACGAAGATGTAATAGCACTTCTGGGAACACTCACCCTGACACGAAACAGAGCGGGAAATAAATAAAAGAACAGTCTGTGAACCAGCATCCAAAAACACTGAGGGAGAAGCAATATGGGTGTGCCTGAGTCACTGGTACCAGAGATAAACCAATGCCAGCTCACAGGTAGTGTGGCAGCTGTCCTTCAGTGCTGTACAAGAGCATACTGAGCACAGGCAATAGCTGAATGAACAGATCTATTTACCTGCCTCATTTTACTGTGTTGCTTCTTCCAGCCTACTTGAATGAAACCCATCTGTGTATGAAGTCCTGGCAGGCAGGCTGTAAGCCCCAAATAATTCCCACTTTCTGCTGCACTTGGGAGTAACAAGCCTTTTTGTGTTACAGAATTGGCCAGCTGAGGTTCCCCCCTCAGGAGTATGTTTTACCCTGCCTAACCCTCAGAACAATTCAGCTCTGTAACACCATTTGGAGATTCCCTTTCTGCACAGTAAACTGTCAATGTTCATGTTTTACCCCTAAAACAAAACACCACAGAAGCTAATGAAGGCTTGGCCCTGCCAGAGCTCTGCATGCGGGGTCAGGCTGTGGCTCCATTTGCAGTCTGTGCTGGAGTGCATTGATGTTTGCAGAGCTGCTGACTGGGCTTGACGAGATTGCCTGCAATCAGCAGTTGTGTTATGCAGTGCTCGCTCTTTCTGAGCCCTGAATTATTCGTACAGTGCAGCCTGGACTCTGCACAGACCTGCCTCTGGTCACTCCAGTGATGTGGCCTCTGAATTATTCATTGCTCCCATCACAATTTATTTTATATTTTGTTAACTGGGCTGAATTTCCAGTACATCTGTTGTTTATTTGCCTTGAGACATTTGCAAGTGACATCGCTCTCACATCATCATGGGGTTTTCCCTGTTCCTTCCTTAGAAAATAGAAGACAAGACATTTTGTTTGCTGGAAGGTTTAACCATTAAGATGTAAGGTGTCTTTCGAATCGAGTGTGAAATTTCAAGGTGTAGCAATGTAGAGACTGGTTGGGAGATTTTTAATTCTTGCCACCCTCAGTGACCTCAGTATTCCCGATGGAAATTTATATTTACTTAGAGAAGGCAATTTGTGCTGTCAGCATAATGAGAACATGTTCATTGACTTCACATTGGGAGATGGATTTCATCCCATGAGTTTGCATGTGAATGTTTTGTATATTAGGAACATTTGTATATATTATGGAATGCACCTGACTTGATTTATGTAGAATATCCCTCTCTAGTGTCAGGCTCTTTAAACATCCTTCATCCTTTTGAACATCCTGTTCAAAAGCAGCAAATGTTGAAATAAGAGGGGGGGAAAAAAGGAAATATGAAGCACCAAAGCCAATTTCTGTTTCTCCCAGCAGTTTTGAGGATTTTTACACCTCAGTGTTTTATGTTGCTCTCAGAACTGTTGTCCAAAGAACGGGCAGAACACGCTGACTTCAAATCTCTGTTCTCATCAAAATACTGATGCCCCTGTGTCAGTGGGAGATTTCAAATTTTTTTGCCACCACATTCCCATTAGTTACTTTCAGTGTGGCCCAAATACCCTGATCCATGAAAGGGTTTTTTTGCCTAAATGTCTGATAAAGAAATCTCTGTGCCACAACAGCTTCTGTACAATTCCTCTTTCTGAACAAACCAGACACATTGGGGAAATTCTGGTGTTCAGCACCTGCCAGCACAAACCACAACAAAGTCTCTCCCTTGACCTCACCATTAACTAGAGCAGAATTCTGAGCTTTTTATTTTCAGGTCTTCGAGTCAAAGTTTTGCTGAGCTCTTTCTCTTCCTGCTGCAGTTTTACACATGGTGGAGCAGGAGCTCTAAAAGCCCCAAGCTGGTGTGGTGCTGACTGTGAGGAAGAGGGGAAGATGAGGTTCTGTTTATTTTTGGTTTTATTTTTTTGGGGTGGTCTTTTTCAACAAAACTCCCTGACATGTTTTACACCACCGTAGCTTCAATCAGTACTCAGCCTGTCACTGGCTTGGATGGGAGAACAGCTATGGCAGGCCCAGCAGTGAGTTTGTAACTCTTTATTCATCCTGCAGATTTACTTTTCAACAATGCAAGGATTTATCAGGATTTATGGAACTTCCCTCCAGCAGAAATTCTACAACCTATGATATAAATGTAATAAAATGAGTGCCTGGTATTGATCTTCTGTGTGAAATGAGCATTTGGCTCAGCAATGAATGAAACAGTATTTTGTGTGTAAAAAGATATATACTGAACCTGGTGCCTGAAATATTGAGTGGTTTCCTGGATTTATAAACCACCTCAATGAAGCAAAGGAGTTGTTTCAAACTCCTCTACCACCAGAGATAGCCAGCAATTCAGGCTTGCTTTTCATTATTCCCCTCTGGTGGGTAAGAGAGTATCTTATTTTCTGTGTTCTCTTATGTGCTGGAGTTTATGGTGTTACAGTGAGATTGCTCATTTTAGGATATTTCTGTTAAATTCTCTTTAAATAAGAAAAAAAAATATATAGGTTCATAATAAAAATAGAAGAACAGCAGGACTGAGTCCCGTTAACCCAGATCCCTCAGCAGCCAGAGGAAATAGGTGCCCAAGGCAACTCTCCTGGCTTCTATTTTCAACTCACAGAATCACAGAATGGTTTGGGTAGAAGGGACCTTAAAGACCAGGTTGCTCCAAGCCCTGTCCAACCTGGCCTTGGATACTTCCAGGGATGGGGCAGCAAAAAAGAAATTTATTCACTCATTGTGAATTCCAGCTAAATGTGCTTGAGATATGTGCCACTCACAAGATGAAAAGAGATAAATTTCCTGGCCTCTTTGTTTGCCAGGAAACATTAATTAAAGTGTAATGACTTCTAGGATAATAAACAAAATCAGATCCCAGAGTTATGCAGCACTCAGTTAACTTACAACAGGTATAAATCTCATCTAGGGAAAATAATATCTTTACGTGCATCTATAATTTTAGTAATGCCCAGGGAGACTGAATGAGAATTTCCAATGCAGAATATATCTCTCATCTATCCATGCTGGTTTCCAGATGCTGCTCACTTTTTTAATGTGTTCTAGACAAGAAAATACTTTATTGTTGTTGAATATCTGTATGACACCACCAAGGAACTTCTTTGATTCCTTCAGGGTCTGCTCTGTGCTGATCATTTGTGTCCCACCTTTCTTCACTCTAAGACATTTTATAATCAAAAACTTGTCCTGAGTCATTACCTGATCCACCAATTAGTTTCCTACTGCCAAAGATTTACCCCAATACCTTTTGCAGTGGATATTTACCCTTTATTCCCTCTTAATCTGCAGTACAATGAGGAAAGGAATCCCCTTATCTCCATTGTGTTGGGAGTGCAGTGCTGAAGCTGCGTGAGGATAAAATTGGATCGGTACCAACTTTCTGCCCTTGGTGTGATTGACTCTAAGTGGAAGTTTATTGGCAGCAATCTGAGGCTGTTTTCTGTGGTGTGTAATTTGGGATTTCCCACAATCTATGAACAGGGTGGGGTCTGAGGTGTAAAACAAGCAAAACTACAGCACTTCCCATGATCTCCTTCCTGTGCTTGCCAGTGAACACTGCTCAGGGTGGCGTCAGAGATTCCAGATGTTTCTTGTGTCAAATGATCTATTCCCAAGTTAAACAGCGAAAGTTCCTCCAATGCTTGTAGAACACTTTGCTAATAAGAACAGCTTGATCAGTATCTGGATTATTTTACAATCATGCCATATTTCCAGAGCTGTAGAGAGGAAATCGATGTGTCCCTCAGCACAAGGTATATTTGTAGCTCACACAGCACTCTTGTGAGAAGGGCACCTCGTGTTATTTACGAACCAAGCTGATAAAAGTCCTTGAACCCAGCTAGAAGTCGTGACTGAAGCACTGTATGCAAACACTGTTACTCCTGGGGCATGTTTATGGGAACCAGCTGGCTCATCATCATAAAACAAATGAGCAATGGACTGAAAGGATCTGAGCCCTGTTCCCAGCCAGCTCTGCCCGGGATGCAGCAGCGATTGCTCCTGAGGAAAGGCTGTCCTGGTGCTCAGTCACCCACACCCAATGGAGCCAGAGCCAGGCAGGGAAGGAGCTCAGAGGCCGTATGCTCCTTTATTGGCATCCTAAAGGAGTTTCTCTGGACATGGGACCTGCACCTCCTTATCCCTCTGCAGCAGGACACTGCCAGAATGTCACTGGTCACACCAGGAGCGTGCCTGGCACGGTGGCTGATGCAAGGTCATGGTTCATATCTGCTAAATTTATCCTGGCAGGTGCAGGTTTGGTTTGGCACGGTCAGGTTGCTGCTCAGATCCTTCCTCTGATGCACACAGTGCTTCGTGGACAGAGGCCAGTGTCCACTGGAGTGGCAGCAGATGGGATCAGCCTGTCCTGTGGCTCCCGGCCTGCCTTCTGCCAGCTTGTGCTGTCCAGCACTTATCCCAGCTCGACTGCTCTTCCTGCAGCCTGGCCCTTTGGCCAAAATCAGTCAGCCCTCTAGGTACAGGCTTTAGAAGTGAAACTGGCAAGAGTTTCCCTCTCCAAGCCCAAGGTTGCCATTTCCTGGGTCGGGGGATGTGTTCCAGCCTTTTGCACTTCTCAGTCCTACCTGGGCAGTGCAGCCTGGCCTACAGCTTCTCCCTGAGCAGTTCCCTCTGTGGGACAGTGCAAAAACAAGCTTTGGTTCTTGCTCTTGCCTGCCCCCAGACCCAAGGCAGTGGGAATACGGAGGGTGTTGCAGGTCTAGAGAGGGGTTAGGCAGGGGCAGAGGCAGAGCAAGACCTGGGTGTAGGGAACTGATGCTCCCAGCTGGCTCCTGGCTGTTCTCATCCCATTGGCAGCAGGAAATGAACAAGGGAGAAACCCCTTTTGGCTGTGAAGTGGTGGCTTGGTTAGGAAACGTGGTGCCAGTGAGTGTTCCCTGCATACCTGAGCTGCGGGGCCCAGCTGCAGTGCTGCAGGTACTGCTGAATCACTGCGGCCGCATTGACGCTGCTGTTTGAATAATTAAACCACGCTCTGCTGAATCAAATGATGGGTAGGGAGAGCTTGAAAACCCTGTGTTATGGATCACATCAGCACTTGGATTTATGGTTTCAGATTGATGCAATAAAATCGGAAGGTTACAGCCTGCTGGGAAAGAGACTCTAACCTGATTTAGGGAATGATGAGCTTGTTAAAGCAGTGCTGCGTATTCTGAGAACACAATGAGCTCCCACTTGTTCTACTTGATGGGAGAGAATCCTGGCCTTAGGAAAACAATTATTACAACTACAACGTTTGAGGAAACTAAACTAATATTGGTATTGTATTAATGTGGACATTAGAAAGAACAGAGGAAGAAATTATTGCTCTGTGTCCAACAAATAATTATCCCCTCTGGGGCAGACGTGTATCTAAAAGAAAATATTTCAATTAACTTTTAAACTTGGGTCCTTAGTCCACAAACACTGAAGAATTTGAATTTGATTTAAAGCAGTTGGTGACTCCAAAGTGTTGGTGTTAGGGGAGAGGTGAGAAAGAATAAAAGGGGTAAGGTGAGAAAGAATAAACTTTTTCTACTTTTTCTAATAAGAAATCTAACAGACTTAATTTTGTAACTGTGAAGAGTGATACAGTCAAAATGATAAGGAATTTATCTGGGACTTGGGAGGATAACCTTCAACTGACAGTTTTGCTGCTGATCAAAGCATTTTGCCTATTACTATTTCTTTGTTTCTCTTCTCACTGTGCTGTAAATTCTTTGGAGCAGAAATTCCTTCTTATTGTAACTCTGGAGTACAGGGAGTACAGGGGGCTCCCGAAGTGTTTGAATCTGTTATAAGGGAAAATAGTGGTGCTAATAAGGGGTGGTGACACTGTTGGAAGGAACTTGGCGGATAAATTAGTTTCAAACAGAGTTTTGCAGAGGTGGGGTGGCTCCATGAAAAGGAACAGCCATCTTCCCAAAGAAGGCGTTTGTTGAACACTCAGCTGTGCTGAACCCCTTGAGGTGAGTCAGGTGAGGAGAGTGAACAGGCTTCGGCCCTACTGTAACTCTTACAGCCCTGACAGCAGCAAGAGGGGAAGGAAATCCTGGTTCCCAGTGAGGGACACATGTGCTGGCACAGCTGTTGGTGCACTGCCCAGTGCAGAACAGCTGGAACAGCTGGAACAGCTGGGTGTCCCCCCAGGATGGCGTGCAAAGCTCAGAGGCTGAGCGCTGCTGGGACACAGCCAAGAGGGGATGAACAAGAGGCAAACTAATAATGTCTAATTGTGCTCTCAGAACCCTGGAGCACGGCTTTGGAAAGCCAGGCAGGATCCTCTCCCTCCCTGGAGGGTCAGGAGTTTGTGCAGACACTTATTTTGTGTGGCAGGGGGGTGAGCTGGGGCACAGATGGTCAGCAGTGAGCACCCCCACACTGCCCTCGTTGGCAGTGGAGAGCAGGGCTTAAGTGATACGAACTTTATCAGTGTTGTGCATCACAGACTCAGTGCTGAATGATGCAGTTGTGGGTGTGGGTGCCTGGGAAATGGTCACTTACCATGTGGAACTCTGAAATCGGGGGTCTTAACCTAAAAGTGCAATTTCAAGGTCAAAGCTCCTGGTGTTTCTGACCTCAAAAGAAGGCAGATCCCATAAAGACCCCAATAATTTATAAATATATATCAAAGTCTCTGGCTTGAATATTCTGATTTCTGGTGTTTAATGGCTTCTTATTTAATCTTTCTTCTACCATTATTAATTCAACTAATTCAGTCCATAGCACATAAATCACCTGGGTTCTGCTGTGCTGGGTACACCTGGACCAGGAGGTTTTTGGTGCTCCAGTGAAGCACATTTTCCTACTTTCCTCGCTGATCAAAATGGTCAGAAAAAAAATCAGAATTGCACTGGATTCTTGGATAATTTAGGAGAGGGATTGTCCACAGAAAGTGACCTGGTAAGAACCCAGAATAAAGTTCTTGAGCAGATGCAATAAAGCCACAGCTTTATTTTGTTCCAAGTAATTTCAAGTCATGTGTATATAGCAGTGTATTTATAGCGAGGCATGTACACATACGCCTTTGTAGTCTTACACTTGGAAATCAGCATTGCATTTTCCACAGTAAGGCAAAGAAATTGGGTTTTTTTCCCCCTGTAAAGTAAAATTATTCCAGTTTTAAAGAAAACCTGTTTCTTGGCAGTTTCCCCCAGTGTGCAAGCCAAATATTCTGGCTTCAGTATCATACAGAAAACTTCAGCAGCATCAAGCTTTGAAAAAACTAATCAGGGCCTCCAGAATAATGGTATAGAATAAAAAAAAAAATAATTTAAAAGTGGTTCTATGTGTTAAGTACTGAGTTCTCCTCATCTGTTCATGTTTTCTGGATTTTAAGTGCAACCAGAGACTAAAAACTTATTCTTTTAACCGGAATTTGATTTTCACATAATCAAATGATCCCAGGAAAAGAAGCTTTAAAAAATGAGTATTGTGAGTTTCAGGATAAAGCCTTCACATGGAACAGCAGTGGCTGCAGCTCATGTTGGTCATGTTTCATCAGGTCCTATAAAATACCTAAAGCAATTTCAAGCTTCTCAAGGTCAGTTAAGAGCAAATACAAAAATTAGTGGTAACAAGGTCAGGGAATGGAAATATCTGGGGGTTTTCTTCCCCCTGACCTTAATTTGCTGCCTTCCCGAAGTCCAGCCCTTGCTGCAGCCTTTCTGCTGACTCATTTCTCTAGAGGATGCCAATTTTAGGGACTCATTAAATGAAAAGTCTCGTCCTAAGGAAAGTCTCAAGAGTACTTCAAAGTGTTCTCCCTCTCCAGGCTCTTCTGCAGAGGTTTTATTCCATGGTTTTCTGGTGTAATGATGTTTTCTTCCTATGGGTTGGATGTGCTGAGCAGTGACTGTTTCAGTGACCCCTCTTGGATCCTGACTGTAACTCTTGTGTGGGACTGAGACTTTTGGGGGACTTTGATGGGACTTCTGTCTTGTCTCTAGTGGGGTGATCTCAATTCTTTCATTTGAGGGTAATACTGGTAAATTTTGTCCCTTCAGCTTTCCTGGCCTGTATGCTTCATCTCCAGCTCAGATTTGCAGTTCTCTCCAGCTGCCTGTTCAGATCAATAACAGATTTCCTCACCTCCAAATTTCCCTTTTTTCTATCTCTGCGTGCCTTGGTTACTGCACATTGATGATATTAAATCTGCTTTTTTACCCAAGCCAGTTTGATCTCCATAAAGAACAGTTGCAAATACCACAGACAAGGATATACTGCCCCAGGAGAATGTGATAATTCCATTGTTTTATGCCTAAATAACATAACCTTGTTACTGACGACTCCTCTTTCCTTAGCCTCATAAATGATAAAACCTTTTGTGTATTTATGTCATGGTCAGACTTAAACCTGAGCTCACCAGAGCTGTTCATTTGCTGCTCTGCAGTTTTGCTGAACTTTTGGCTCTCACTTCACCTGGGGCTGCTCTCTCTGGGTTGGAATTCAGACGTGCATACGTGATATAAACTCACAGAATCGTTTGCCCAGATCTCTGTGGTTTTCTTTCCTGAGGAGGTTCCTAAAGGGCATTTGACATATTCTGGAGCGTGTGCGTGGTACCAGCTACAACAACTCCTTCTTCATTTGGCTTTCAGCTGCATTCCTGACTTTAAGCCCCCCTCTCTGCTGCCCCTGGCGATGGCTCCTTCCCTCCCCTCTGGTTGCCAGGGTGACCGGGTTTCCCCGATGCAGATGCTCTCCTTTGGCTCCCTGCCATCCCTCTCCCGGAGACAGACCGGAGTTTTCACTTTCCCTCGCACAGTGAGGACTCCTGGTTGCTCTTCTGCCCGCCCGGGCAGCTTTTCTCCCTTCTGAGCAGACCTGGTTTAGCAGCTGCTGAAAGGATGAGGGATCTGCTGTGCCTGCAGGGCGGGATCAGCAGCCTCTGAGCCGAGTGAGTGAAGTGGAAGTCACCTTGCATTATTTTTTCCTCTTTTTTTTTTCTTTCTTTTTTTAACTCTGATCCTTCCTGAGCTGGAGTCCAGCCAGTTTTCACTCTCCTGATGTGGCTGTGACAAGGAGGAACAGGACCCTAGAGTGGTACATGCACAGCAGAGGTAAAGCCTTTTTTGTCTGTTTTTCAGAATGGATAATATGGATAAATTCAATTTTCAGTGTTAGTGACTTTGGAAAATGGGTCCTTGCAGTGCTTTTAAGGACACTTAGCAGAGAGGCTTTGCCAAGATTTAACTCAGGAATGAATAAACCTCAGGACAGGGCACCTTTGAATTCAGGTGTGGAACTGTAGGTTGTTCAGAAACTTTGTGAAGGAATTTGACTGTTTTCTGTCACTGGGCAAACAGATATGGAATCATCCTTGCATTCAGCCCAAAAAGCAAAAATTTCAGGTCCTGCATGCCTGTGTCAGGTTCCTGGTAAATGTGGCCCCATCTTGGAATCACTCTCTGAGGTCAGGGAACAGTTCTGAGCTACACATCAAAGGAGAGTTGCAATTTGCTAAGTATGACTCAGCTGCAGCCAAGAAGTCCTAATTTTAGTCAATTAACTTCGTGGAGTTATTTGTCCAGCTCTGGTTAAAATGCTCATTTGAGATCCCAGTAAGAAAATCTTAATAGTTGCAGGCTAAGAATTTAGGGATAGGAATCTAGGGATGCAAAAACTGCTCTTTGGTAGTTCGGATTCTCTGCTTTTCCACAAGCCATGAGTATTTTGTCTCATATATTCCCCCATGTTCCCTCTGGCAGAACATCACATAATTCAAAGAATAGGACTTTTAATTCTCTGGGCTTCTGGGGCACAATGACAAAGTGCATTAGGCTGCTGCTGTAAGTGTAAATTATGGAATATTTCTAAATATTTCGACAAATGTGGTCCTTTCCTCAAGTCCATCCTTCGTCCTCTCCCCTGCACTTTAAACAATCCATCTTTTGTGCTTGTTTTGATGCAGTTTGCTTGTTTTTAAAGTAGTGATATATATGTAAATCTCTTAAGTGGTAATGTCATCTTTGTTTTATAGGAAATCCAGGGGCAGCAGCTTCACTGCAGCTCCCAGACACACTCGTAACCCTCAGCATGCTTTTCTTTCTCATTTAGTTAATTATTTTTAAAACACACAACCTCTTACATCTTGCTGAGCTCTGCTCATGTGCTGGTTCTTTTGCATGGGACTTATTTATCAAAGGTTTTTATGCAGTGGTTGGGAAATGAAGATAAAAAGCATCGAGCCACTTCCATTAACAAAGTTAGTAGGAAGCACTTGCTGGAGCGGAGTTTGTAATGTTTGTACATCGAGCTGGAAGAAGGATGTTCTATATTTAAATCGCTTCCTTGGAAGAAGCATTGGAACAGTGCTAACAGCTTTTCCTGTGAACACAGTTTTTCCTTTTTTCAGCCAAAAAGGAAAGCTCTGAAGGCTGCAATAGCATCAGGCTTATTCCTGAAAGGTTGGAGCCTTCCTGAGCAAATGGAAGTTAGTATCCAAGGGGTTAAAATGGAACAGGGAATGATCCTAGATTTCAGCCTTCTGTGCAGTCCTCAGTTTTATTCAAAGACATCAAATATCAGGACACATTTTAACCACGACAAGGCTGCTTTGACCAAGGCCTTGAGCAGTAAAATAGGTACAGATTTTTGCATTGTGCACACCAGGCTGTGCTATAAATGTAAAAATGGCTTTATTCATCAATATATGACACTCTGAGGAGTGTCTTGTCTTACAGCAGGGGTTGGGGCAGGGAGTTTATTTCACACAGATTTCCTCAGCACTTTTGGAAGGGCAGTTTGCAAATGAAGAGCAGGATTCATTACAGAGATTATTCAAGGTTATGAAATTGGACATTGCCACGTCTGAAATAACTTTGGATTCTTCCTTTCCTCTGGTTTATTATTACAAAAATTAATCTTTTAAATGCTGAAATATTTACAGCAATGTTATAGAGAAGATCCTTCATGTGTGATACAAGCTTGTATTTGTTTGCCCTGAATTAATGTGGATGAGTTTTTTGAGAAGGGTTTAAATGCAGTTAGCAGGTCAGATGGTGTTTGATATTGCTCCTACAATATGTACATATATATGGGGCAAATACAGACTTCTCTTAGCATGGAATTGTGATTTTTGGAGGCACATCTTTTAAGTATCAGCATGTGCAAAAATACTTCACCTGCCTTGCATCCTTCAATCTTTATGCAACTACTGAAATGTAACATATAAACATTAATTAATATGTCTTCCTCTTTAAGCATCTGAATGTTTTATCACAAGGGAAGGTACCCAGCTGTTTTAAAAGTGAAGATGTCAAAGGAAAATATTTCTGTAGCTGATGTGTCCAAAGGAGACGCTGCTTGTAAATACAGAGTGAAGCATCTTGAATACTCCACAGTGTCAGTTTGAGAGTCTCAGTGCTAACAAGTTAATCTTACACTGGCAGCTGCTTCTCAAGAGGGGAAAACAGTCCTATACTGGAGAGCTAAAATATCTGCACTGTCCAAGAGCTTTCTTGTATTTTAGCTAAAAATCAGTACTATATTTGTTCCCGTTATCCTTAACATGATATCACTTGAAAAAGATAGATCTAATTTAAGCCATTGCTGCGTTTTCTGTCACAGACTGTTTCGTTCATTCTGTGCTTAGACCAGTTAAGAAGGACTGACTTACCCTGTCTTCTTCAGCTCTTAAGTCTGGCATTGTGCTCACACAAAGGCTTACAGCTGTGGTGGCCACAAAGAGGATGGAGAGACAAGCAAAGACTTTGCCTGGCAGTCCTGACTGGGGATTTTCCACCATGTCTCTGAGTCTGTTCATGAACTGTCCAAATCTGGTTTTCTCATCCAAGACACACGAAGCTTCCTTGCTCCTCCGGAGCTCCTCTTCCTTGCGTATCTCGGCCAGCTCCTGCAGTTTCTGGAAGAGTTTCCGAAAGCAGCAGTTCTCCAGGTTGGATTCCTCAATGCCCCAGTACCTCAGCTCCTCCTGGAAAGACAAGGCACACATGTCTCTCAAGAGCATCAGCTTCCCCGCTGCTAGGAAGCTGACAATCATCCCAAAAGCGTTGGGGTTCCTGTCGAAGAAGAACTCGTGGGTGTCTTCATCGTAATCGTCACACAGCTGGATGATTTCTTCGTAGCTGCTGCAAAGCTTTAGTTTGCTCAGTCTGGTCAGGGGAAACTCATCTAAAGTGCTCCAAGGCAGCAGGTACTTGATGCCTCCAACATTGATCATGATCTCTGTCTTTAGATCGACTGCAGACACTTGGTCAGGGCGGTAAATCCTCCTGGCTCTCTGGTAATGGACCCCCTTGACAGAAGGGGTTTCCACGCAGATGGGAAGGAGGTGGCTCAAGGAGTTGCAGGAGTTGTAGCTAATGTTGCTATAGTCTTGGTCACTGCCTCTGGAGAGAATAGGCATCTCTAAGAGTTCTCACCAGGACATCCAGAACGGCATCAGAGCAGGGGGATCTGTCGGCCAGAAGATACAGGGGGGACGAGAAAACATAGCAGAGGTCACTGCAAGAGAAAAGGTGTTTCCAGCCACTTTCCTCAACCACAAAATTAACGCGTGCCTGTTTTGTAAGTAAAAGTCACCTCTGTGCTCCTTCCCGAAACCTGCAGCCTGTGAATGAGCTTTGCTTTGCAGCCTCATTGGTTGTCTGGCAACACAAGCACGGAGCAGAGCTACAGCCTCATTCATAATTATCACCGAGGCTCGGGTGCCTGCAAATCCAGCCGGGAACACCTCGGGCTCTTCCCCGGCAGGTCTCGGGCCCCATTCGATCGGTATTTTCCGGTCGTTGTCGCTTCGCTTTCTTATTTCTATAAACCCTTAACCAGGCACTAACTCAGCTAAGAGGCTTAATAGTTATTAGAGATGGAGTGGTCAATTACCTGCCGTCAGCTGGATGCAAAGTTCCTAATTGCTTTAACTGGACTGCTCAGATTGTGGTTCCTCTGCTTCTCGCTGCACGCCTGTTCTGCCTCTCGGGGGGATTGCAAGGATTAGCCGGGAGAGGTTTACAGAACGCCTTAAGTGGGAAAGTGCTGCCTAAATGATGGCTGTTCTCATCCACCCCACCTCGTGCCGCCGCAAATTACTGAGAAGTTAGAGGGGAACCTTTGCCCACCGCGGAGAAAACTTTGTTAAGCAGGCAGAAAGTGTTCTACCAGGCGGCAGCGGAGCAGCGATTGAAGCACTCACTCCCCGCCTCCTTTCAGGGACAAACCCCTGGTTTTGGCTGTAGTCTCTAGAGATTAAAAAGCACTTCTCACCCCAGGTCAGAGAAGTGCGAGCACGGCAAGGAAAGTTGCCCGGAGTCACTTACCAGCGGAGCGCGGGCAGCTGCCGGGAGCCAGGCTGCCCCGCCGGTGATGCTCACATGCCGCACACGGAGCGGGGTCCGGCAGGAGCTCCGGGGGGGATTGCCCGGCATTGATTACATGGAAAATCGCTGGAGCACTCTGGAGCTGGCTGTCTCTTTCCTCTTCCTCCTTCTCGCCTTGTTTCCTAGAAGGGCAAAGCAGCCGTGCGTGTTCGTGTAACATACGTTGTGCTAAGGGATCCTCGGCTTGGGTGTCCTGAGGGGCAGCTCCTCTCCTGGGCTCCCGGGGCTTCCTGCTGAAAGATGCTGAGGGAGAGCTGGTGGATCCTTCCCTCTCCCTGTCTCTCCTCTCTTTCTCCCGGGACTGTCAATGTGGTCCTGGAAGAGGAGGGGAGAGGGAAGGGGGAAGGGCTTAGGAATAATCTCTCGAGCATCCCTCCGTGTATCCAGCAGGCAGCAGGCAGCAACTGGGTAAGAACATGAAGTACAAGTCCCCGGCTAATGAGGTTTAATAATCAGTAAATTCTGGCAAATCTACTTCGTAAAACAATTTCAGTGTCTATTAACTCCTTCCATCATAGTCATGATACAGTCGCTTAGTCTGGAGAAGCCACTTAAATTCGTCAGCAGCAGTTTCCATGACCTGCATCCCTCCTGAAACTGGGATTTCCTCTTTAATATCTCCAGATGGAAAGGGGAGTTTGTGGGATCCATGGATGCTGTGCCTCAGCATTCCTTTGGCTGTTAGGGAGGTGCTTTCCTCCCATAAAAGAAAGGACCTCTGGCTCGTAAAGCACAGGTGCTGAGCACTCTCTTTTCCAGATCTGCAGTGCTTTTCCAGCAGCCAAGAACTTTTTCCTTTCCTCTTTACAGAGGATGGGAAATCAAACCTTATCATTTTCTCGCTTTGCTCACGCACGGCTGTAGGGGGCTGAGCTTGCTGTGATGCTTTTGGGTTCTGCGGTTGGGATGACACAGATCTGACACAAATTCTGCTTGCTTGGCCTCAGTCAGAGGGTCCAAGAAACCTGGAGTCAGCTTCTCTTGACAGGTACCCTCTGTGGGGCTCCCCAAGCAGTGAGAAAACCTTAGCTTGTGTCTGTACCCTGTGTGGCCAAAGGCTCTGAGGTGTGAATCCTGTTTCCAGAGAGATGTGTGAATCTGTGGGATTTCCATGGGAGTGTGAAGGTCACCAGGAGAAGTGAGATGGAGACGAAGTGCTCCTCACCCCTGGGATGTGCGAGGGGCTCTTGATCAGGGCTGAGCAAGGCCATGGCACAGCCTGGGGCAGGAAGCCTTTGCTAATTGGGCTTTTGGGGCATATCTCTCATGGCCCACGTGGTGCCCAGAAGATTAAATTCTTATCAGGCTTCACCACTGGGCTTTTCACTCAAGCCCTAATTATGCCATCCACAGAGAAAGACCAGATAGATGCCTGAAGGCTACGGAGTTCTGGGAGCACAGCTCGGAATCACTTAAATCCCACCACCTTCGTGCAGGATGCAGCTTCCTCTGCCCATCAGTCTTTCCTATGGATTATTTCTGCGAGGAAAAAGCAAACCCATTCTAATTAACTCTGGATGGATTGTTGCACAAAAGGATAAAAGCAATTAGCATTTCCTTCTTACCTTGTGAAGCCCTTGCGTGGTGTTGTTAAAGGTTATTTTTCTGAAGCTGGCTGACAATAAGGTGAATAAATCCAAAGCTATGAGTAAACACTGCGTGCAATTGAGTGATTTAAGTGCTGCACTTATTTATCAGCAAATAAATGCACTTTCATTTTAAGACTTCCTTTCTAATACTGGGTACTCTAATGGTTGCTATACTGGGATCTGCAGCTGTGTCTGTTGGTACGCCAGGACCTCACTGCTGGCTAGAATCATCCAAATACCTGTCAGACAGACACAGAGAATGGACAGAAATGTTTCTATCTGAATTTTATTAATGGGAGATGAAGGCACATGAAAGAGAAATATCTAATATGGTGTCTGAGGAAGCCAGGCCCTGACCCCGGGTCTGAAGGACTCAAACATGTATCTCACCCCAAAGCTGTCCTGGCCTGGCCAGGCTCTGCTTCTGCCCTCCTGGACTCTGCTGCCACATCTGTGGGAGATCCTCCTCAGCACTGATATCTCTCCCCAGGTGGGAAAGGCAAATTCCTGGCTCAGTTCTAACATCTGCTGATGTGGTTTTTCGCCTTTTTTTTTTTTTTTTTTAATTTTCATAACTACTGCTGTAGATTTCCTGTTAAATTCTCTTTGCCATTTCCAATATGAAGTTCATAATCCTTAATTTCTTTCTCTGTTCCCTGCTTCCCTTACATTTTCTGGAATTGCTCTCTCTTTGCTCTTTAGCCATCTGGTTTTACCAACTCCTTACACACCCTTAGTGCCTTAAATGCAGTTTCCATATGCTTCACTGATTTGCTGCCGTGGATGACATCCCTCTCTCTCCTTGTTTTTTCCCTCCTTTGGTAGTTTTGCCATTCTCCTGTGGTTTGGTTCGGTCCTTCCCCGCTCACCCCTGTTGTACACCGGGGACAAGGTGCTGCTGCTGAGGAAGGAGCAGAAGGAGGTGGTGCTTCAAACCCAGCTGGTTGGAAACCTCGTGGCTGTGATGGTGCAGCTCAAAGCCTGTCCCTGCAGCACGCACAGCAGAACCTGGCAGAGTTATCCTTTGAAGTGAGCATGATTTCCCTACAGAGTTCAGTAATGAAAGCATGCACAGGACTTTTACTCAGGGATTGATGAGAGTTGGTGCTGTAGGAGATGGGGAAGCTGGTGGCATTCACTGTGATGCCTTATCGGGACACCTGAAAAACAGAGACTAGACAGGAGTAAGGGAATAAAGGTGGGTATTTATTTGAAGGGCCTTCAAAGGCACACCCTGGGGAGCCAGAGGCTGCTGCCAAGATGGACCCCAAGAGGGACCCCAGGTCACGAGTTCTTCACACTTTTATAAGTTTGGTCCATATCAAGTTTAATTCTCCAATTAAAGCTTCAGTTAATGATGTAATTTTCCCCAAGCTCGCCCCCCCCTTCCCAAGATGTTGGTTTACATTTTGGGCCTAGGACAGGCCGTGTGTCCTTGCAGGGCAGTCCTGGAGAGGCTTTGTTGTGTCTGTCTGGCCTGAGAGAGCAGCAGCTCACAGGCTGCAAGAAACTCCAGAGCTACACTCTAGGCAGTGCAGGATTTTAAATTATAAAAGTTAGAACTCAAGACATCAAGTGTCGCCTGCTCACCTGAGATTTCATCTCTCCTATTTTGTTCTCTGCAGTTATTCCAGAATCCTGTATAAAGAGCAGATACATACACAATACAGAGATAATTCTCATTTTTTCCCCACAGAGCACATAATAAAACTGTAGAATTTATGGGCACATGCTGTTGCAGTGGCCAAAAGTGTAAAGTATTTAGAAAAGAACTGAGAAATTTATGCCACGAAGGTTCCCCAGGCAGATCCAATGTCTGGCACAGAAGGTCAGGAACCCACCTATTTCTGGGCACCAAGGAGATGTTTTAGCACAACGTGGATGCTTTTCCTGTTCTTTTTGTCCCAAGATTTTTGATAGATGATGTGCATGGGGCTGCTGGTGTGACCTTGTGAGGATGAGTTTGTGCTGAGACACCTGAGGGTGGCCTGGGCTCTCCTAGCTTGGTGTTGCATCTCTGGGTTGATCATGCTGTACTTACCTGACAATATTTCTCTGTCACAAGAGCCAAAAAGATCTGAATTATCTGGTTATACCCATATGTGCATGTATAGATATCCCAGACTAATGATGTCTGTACATAATGGGCAATCTCACTCGGAAATGCTTCCAGCCTCCCAATCATTCTGCAGGGAGCAGTTTGTAATTTAATAAAGGCACTGTTGTCAATCCTCCTCCCTCCCCAAACAGGCTTTTTGTAATGCTCAAATATAATAGCAAGATAATTGCTTTGCCTGGCATCTCTAACACGAGATGCATTTCAGGCTTTTAAAGTCAGGGGGAAAACAGAAGTGTAAATCAAAATAATTATTTAAGGAAATATGAATGCACTGGAAAAGGGGAGGAAAAAAAGTGAGGAAAAGAAATTAATTTTAAAGGCCTGCACTGTCCTCATTGATTGGCTTAGAAATCAGCCCAGTGCTGAATCTTCAGTGGGTGCCATTTCATCCCAAAATTATTTGACGCTGTTTCTTTTACTGATTGAGTAAAAGGCTGTTGTCTGTGGGCTCTAATTCTCCTTTAGGCCTCAGCCTGTGTATAGGCCAGGCCTTTCCCAGGTTCTTTGTATTTGTGCCGTGTGAAGGCTGACGATAAATAAAACAATTTCTTGGTTATTTGGGAAAAAAGAAAAGAAATTACATGTGGTTGAAAAGCGCATTTAAACACCCCAAAAAGTCATTTAAATGCTTCCATTGTGTTCACTGGTGGTTGGCTCTTCTGGAATTAATTGGATTTAGATAGCCTTGTTACATGGAAATTCAGCCTCCTTTCAGATCCCTGTATTACTCCTTGGCCATAAGGAATTGCTTGGCCTCCTTTTCTCCAGTCAATTATGACATTACACATTGCAAGGTAAACTTTAAGGACTGCTGCCAACGTTGTATTCAGTCCAGCAATGTTTGCTTCATGTTCCTGTTTATTCCCTCATAATTTGTCTTTATGAAGCAGTAGCAATCCCCTCTCTTGCCAAATGCCTCGTTTGTATGAATAATTAAATTGACAGTAAAGCACTCGATCCACCTCTTCATTATTCAAGTCTTACCAAGTTGCAGCGTTATTGATTCCAGCAGAATAATGCTCCAATGGCCCAGGAATATGTGGTAAATCAGGCCATGGGTAGCCTGGATTTATTAAACACTTTTATAAGATGTTGCTGGTTCAGCCCTGCCCTTGGAAACCCCAGTCGTGATCCACGGTCCTGTTGTGCCACAAATTATCTTGGAAGACTGAGTCACGTATCACTGGCAGTGTTTTATTCCTTATTTCCTTCCTTGCCTTCGTAAAAGTTTCCTTTTCTACTTTTTCAAGTCTGATGACAGCTAAAAGGAGCCACTTGTGAATTACCACTGAAGCAAATGAATCGTTGGGGGCATTTCTTTGCTATGTAAATGTGAAATAAAGCTCGTGACGTGTAACACACCCATTTCTGTGTCTTTTCACTCCTCTCCACACACGAAGGCCAAACCTGAACCAACTTTGCTGAAGTTTCCTGAAGTTTTCTGTGCTCTTTTCCTCTGGGCTATCTAGAAAGTGATGCCTGTTAACGAGCAGTAGCTGAGGAAGGGAATCTCAAATGGATAATCATTCCTACGTGGACCCCAATGAATTTTGCATGAGGGATGAATCACCTAGGTTTAAAAGGGTTTAAGGAATTAAAGTGTTGTGTGGCATGGGCAGAGGAAAAGCTGAATGCCATGGCTTGGGGCTGAGGGCCGTTTCCTCTCCACACAGTGAGAGATGGATCAGGAGGATCCAGCCCAGGCTGGATTTCGAGGGAGGCAGTCTCAGGTCTGCCACGCCTGGAGAACAAACCTCTCCTGATTTCAGCTCTGGTGGTGTTTCACCCTGAGCACCACACACAGGCTGGGTGCTTGAGGAAGGTTTTCTGCCACCTCTGAGCATTGGAAGGTCCAACCCAAAGGACACATCTGTCTAAGCAGGTGCACATCAGGAAACAAACCTGGTCAGCATTTTGACCTCACTGAGAGCTTAGCAACCGAGGGGTTTGAAAGGGAGGCCCTGGTGATAATCAGCAGGAGGCTGTTGCTGATAGATGAAGTTTCCTTCCAGAGTACAAACCTCCACGCACATTTGGACTTTGCATTTTGGTGTTTCTACCAGAGCTGAAAACATCCTGACAGTGTAAACCCTTCGGTGAGATAAAAATTGGGAACTACATAAATGCTTTTCTTACCAAGTGCTTTTTTATTCCAGTTCCAGAGCATTTCTGAATCACAGCATTTTCATGACTGATACCAAGGGAGTCATTTCAGTGGTGCACCTCAGCATCACTGAAATCCCACAAATATCCAGTACACAGCACAGGATACAGCCACAGAGATAATAACTACTTCTCTTTCTGGTGACCCTCTAAAGCCTGACACTTGACTGCTTTGAGCACCAAGATTGGGGATTTTTACCCTTTTCATGCATTTCTACAGGCAGGAACAGCAGACATGATTTAGACAGAGAAAGGTTTGGTTCGAAGAGGAGCTGTCTGAAGGGTGTCTGCACAGGGCCAGGTGACAGAGAGAGATTGTCCCTGTGCCACCACGAGTTAGAGAAAATTACACCCATTTCAGAATTTGAAGAGGCAAATGGACAGCAGAAGATGTTAATTTTCTGGGAAGAAAATCTGAAGGAGCTTTTAAGCAGATGTTTCAAGCCCTCTGTTCTGGATGTGTCTGTCTATGAGTACTGCTGGTTTTTGAGCTCTCCCTGTGCACACAGACACACACCTGACTCACAGTGCACGCTGAAATATCTGCCACTGGCTGGTGCGGGGTTAAAAGGGAAAAGGTTGTGGTCAAAATCCAGTTACCATTGTAAAATTCTCTCTCTGTCATCCCAGCCATACCACTTCATATCTCCGTGCCTCGCTTTCCCAGTCATAAATCAAATAAATATAATTACTGCGGGCTTGTGAGAACTGTGTTTGTGATACTGAAATATGACAGCAAGCTCCCACTCAGGGAGGAGGACAGGAGGTATTAAAAAGTTGATTTTCAACTAACTCTGCTGGAGAAGACAGCTTTTTAACAGGTGGGGAAGTTACTTGAAAGACTGATTATTTAAAGTTGTGTAGCTCAAGAATAAAACACAGAAGTGCTTTCAGTTTTCAAACAGAAAGAGAAATAGTGTTAAAATTCCATTAGCTACTGTGACGAACTGCCAGATTAAAACATGAATTGCTAAGCAGGTGAGGTGGGTTTGAATACTGAATGCTGTTGATTTTTTTTCCTCCTCTCCTGTTATAATTTATTTTTCAAATAATTTAAAACTAGTGAAGGAAGGTCTGAGAATTGGGGTTTTTTTTAGTTTTTACTGGCGAGATTGATTTCTTCCTCTTGTTTTTCTTAATACCGTACTGTTCAAATTACCATACAAATCCAGTTCTCCATTTATGATGCATTAAATGTAAAAAAAAAAAATATAAAAAATCATTCCAATTATGTTTCTTCCCAAGCCTTGAGACCTTGTGTTAAAAGCAATATGCATAAAACTCATTGTTGTGTATTTAGTACCACGCAGTTGTTAAAAAGTACCCTTGAGCTCTTCTTAATAACTTGGCTGGTTCATCCTTGAGATCTGTATCTGTTTTAATCCATGGAATGTTAGCCTTGTTGAGGCTAAAANAATATAAAAAATCATTCCAATTATGTTTCTTCCCAAGCCTTGAGACCTTGTGTTAAAAGCAATATGCATAAAACTCATTGTTGTGTATTTAGTACCACGCAGTTGTTAAAAAGTACCCTTGAGCTCTTCTTAATAACTTGGCTGGTTCATCCTTGAGATCTGTATCTGTTTTAATCCATGGAATGTTAGCCTTGTTGAGGCTAAAATATAAAGATATTCTGTGATCATGTCAGTATGGGGCTGTTAGGAGACCCTGTGCTTGCACTGCGGTCCCCGCAGAGCTGTGAGAGGCCCCCATGCACTGACCTCTGAGGAGTGTTGCACTTTTCCCTTGCAGAGGGAAGGAGGGAGCTTTTCCTCCTTGTGTGAGTCTCTGCACCTGCTTTGGGGATGAATTTATTGGGCTGACACTGAACATCTTTTTAAAATCCCATCACCAGGAGAGAGAACACGCCTTTCCCTCACCCTCCTCGTCAGACCTTCTGCCTCTCTGCCGACCCTGGTGCTTTGCAGCTTTGTGTTTCAGAAGTGAATTCAGAGCCCTTGGTTTGCTCGTTCCTCCCTACAAACTCTTTCCCTGCTTGTTTGGATGTTCCCACTCCCCAGCACGGGGCAGACCCCTCCCAGCACACGGGGCTGCCAGGCTTCAGCAGCAAAACCTCCAGTACTGCAAACCCCAAAGGGTGGTTCAGGTTCCTGTCCTGCTGTCAATAATTTCCCTTTTCCCTCATCTCTGGCTGCTTCATCACCCCTTCACGCAGAGGAGCTTTTGGACTGATTGAAGGCTCAAGGATGAGGAAGTTTAGGAAGGTCTAAGTGCTCCTTGTGAGCTTCCCTGCCCAGAGCTGGCATCACCTCCTGTAAAGTGATCACTCTGCTCTCTCCATCTGTATTCTCTACCTCCTCTTATCCTACAAAGTCATGAGGGCTTATCAGCTGTGACTGCTAAAAGGCCAGGGAGGAAAAATAATCAGCAAATGTTTTGTTCTATGATCTAAAAATTGTGATCGTGCTCAGTCAGCAAAGGTGGGACTCGGAGTGGCTGGGCAAGGACTGGGTCTGTGAGTCATGTTTATGACCTAGCTTTTGTTGTAAACACCACAAAGATGCATTAATTAATGATAAAATCAAGGGAAATGTCTGGCAGGGTAGATAGAGAGACGGAGACAGAGCTGGAGAGATTAGAGAAAATGGAAGGCACTCGTAAACTCGGGCTGAACCTGAGGAAATTACTGTGTGTCCACTATGGGGGATTAATCTAAAGCAAACCAGGCATAAAGCAGGAAGAGGGATGAATGCAATGAAAAGCAAGAGTCTGGAAAGCAGAAATGCTGGTTGGTTTTATAACACGATGGGCTGGTGTACAGCAAAAGGTAAAATTACTCCATTTGTTCAGTCCACCCACCAAAACTAATCAAAAGATGCTTGTAGAGATTTTTAAAAAGAAGATGCTATGGATCATGGATTAAATGGGAGTACTGCTAAATTCTCACCTCCTGTGGCTTTGGATTTCATTGTTTGAAAGAGATTTGTAGAATTTGAAACCAGTGGGGTTGACAAAGTCATTTGAAGACGTGAAAGTTTTGTCTTATGAAGGAAAGGCAGAAGAACTCTGAGGATTATCAGTGACACGAGCACCATCCTTCCACAGCTGCTGATTGGCTGTGGATGAAGTGAAAGGAAATCCTTCTTTGAATGATTCAGGGAAGACCCAAAATTTTCAGGCTGACTGCCTGGACTAGACAATAGAAAATGTCTTAAATAAAATGCCATGTAGGCTCCTGAAGGAAAAGGAGCTTTTCCAGTGCAGTTGCTCTTCTCCCCAAAAGTTTTGTCCTCATCCAATGCTGGTCTGGATGAGTGCAGGCAGGAGAGGATGGGCTGTGGGAGGATGGCTTTTACCCTTGGCTCGAGTGAGGACAAGTTTGTGCTGCAAACTGTAAAAGCAACACCCCCTACTCTCTCTTAAGCAGCATAAACAGCACTCAGAGCATTCTCACATTCACTTCTCTCATTTGGGCTTTAAAACCTCTTACCAAGAGCTTAAATGACAGCTCCTCCTGTTTCTGCAGCGCTTTCTTCCTAGTCCCTTTCAATAATTCATATTCATCTACACCTCTTTCCCCAGCTCCTTTTCATTGCTCCTCTGATAAACAACAAGACATGAAAGGTACAGGAGATGCTGAGATATGACCGTGGCTCCAAACACTCCTGACGTTGGAGGGAAATAACTTCATTACCCCTTGGTCTCTTATTGCTTGCCTGGGAAACCTCCAGGCAGTGCCTTACACAGAAATGTGTGGCAGCAAGGGAGGGAGAAAAGGGTTCATTGTGTCTGCAATATTTCTTCATGCATCCAAGTCAGAATTCTTGCAGTTCATTTTAACCATTTTGCATGGAAAAACACAATAAACATGTCCAAGAACCCCTTTTCTTGAAGCAAGCAGAAATTACCCTGCTATTTGTTTTTACCCTCGGTAATATTTAGACACAGGCTGCAGAAACTCCAAGTCCCTGGGAATTTTACATTAGTGCATACATTTTGTTCACAGTCTGTGCCCAGAACAAATTCTGTCTCCAAGATGTCACTGTTTAGAACTTTCCTTTTTAGCAGCGATCTAGAAGGACTTCAGTAAATGGCAGCACTTGGCACAGTTCCATCTCACTGAATGGAGACTAATTTGAATTTTATTCATTCCAGGCTATTTATTTTGACAAAAGAGAACAAGAAATTGCTTAGAGGGTGATAAAGATCTCTCCTGTTGCTTGTCCTTCCCTTCTGGGTATTTAGCTGGCCAAAAGGGCCTGTCTTTCAACCCTAATGACCTCCAATAAATAACTGCACTCGATGGCCCAGCCCAGGCTTTGTGTGTGGGTGTCGATTTTCCTTCTAGTAATATTTAATCTGCTGAAGGGATTAGAAATAGGGAAAGATTTTGATTAGAATGAAATCACCCAAACTGCCCTAAGCTCCTAAAGTAATACAGGCAGCAGAAGTACCAGTGAGCTTTCCCTGATACCACTCGTGGTGGAGTCCTTCAAGACAACCCTGGTTTCTAATCCTGTCCTGGGCGAGTCTCCACAGCCCTCCACACTCTGATTGCTGCTGGGGTTTGTTGGAATGGTTTTGCACTATTTCTGCAGCAATTGCCCTTTTCAGAGGAGCTTTCCCCAGCCTGTTTCCCTCTCAGGAGTCATCTCGGTGTCTCAGACCACAGTGATGGAACCAAGCAATGGAGTGCATCTCTTTGTTCATTAGGTCACAGTGCAGGGTGCTGTTGCTTGGGCTCTCCTCTTTTACTGCAGGACCTTGTAAAATCAATGCAGATGCTTCCTCCTCTCATCTGTAAATGCCTCAGCAGGTAAAACCAGGAGTGCTTGAGGTGATGTGATCTACACACAGGATTAGCAGAGGGCATCACCTGGAGCCGCACGGCCCACTCTGAACAGTGACTCAGGAAAATGCACCCTGCTGCTTCACTCAGCACCTCCAGCTCCCCGCTTGGACTCAGAGGCAAAACTGCTGCTGGTCCTGAGGCTGCTGCTCTCCTCCAGCTTTGGGGAAGCAGAAAAAGCAGCCAAATCATCTTTCTATTTCTGCCTTGTCAACAGAATTGATCACAAAGTTCAGGCAGAGTTCAGTGACGAGCGAGAGCTGAGAGACCCAAGGGCAGGGAGGGCGTAGCCTGGACTGTAAGTTCTTCATTACTGATGAAAAAAGAAGGAAAGAACTAAAGCTGATTAGAAAATAAAGAAGTGCTATGATGTTTTCCTGGGTTTAGGATGAGATCTTCATTTTAAGAAAAGGCTTTGTGAAGCTTCATATCCCAACATATTTTTGCTGGCTGCAGGGCTTTGGAAGGACTGGTGCAGTCCAGATTCACATTCTGGTGGTGCTCCTAATTACTACCCTGTTACAGAAGTGTTATTGTTTTCATGTGAGGTGATATTAGCTCATAACTTATATTAGAGCTCGGAGGAAGAAGTGCTTCAGGACATTGGGATACAACCTCTGTAGCACATCTACCTTGCTGTGGACTTTCTGAGACGTTTCTTGTTATGATTTCCAGCAAAACCCAATGTTTTCTTGCATTAATATTTCCCAGAAATCAGTGCTGGCTCTCTGGTGTCTGAGACTGTTTTCCCTGTTACTTGGTCATCAGTGGTGTTGCAGCAGAGCTTAGGAATCCAAGGAATAGACAGGAACACCCTCTTGTTTGGTACACACACAGGACAGGCAGATGGTTGCTGTCTTGGAAAGCCACCCTGGAAGTAGGTGCAGCAGACTAAGTCAGGCTCTGTGGGTTTGTGTCATATGAAAATATTTCCCATTTTCAAGGCAAAACTTGGTCTCTGCTTTCACAGAGAGGCTCTGGAGGGAGTTCTCATAATTGCCATTAACTGCCCAACTGCCTGATGCATAAAAGGGAAGGGCCAAACCCTGTTTCCCTCCATCCCAGGGTCACTCTGTCCATTTCAGCCCCCTGGACAGTGTCCCGTAAGTGTGAGCAGAAAATGTTCACATGAACGAGGCAAGCAGAGTCTGACAGCACTGGCTGGAGGGAAGCAAGGCCCTGTGATTTCAGGGGGGGATGCTCCAGGCTCCAGGGAAGCAATGCTGAGCTGCAGCTCACGTGCAGAAATGCCTGCAAGAGGAAGTGTCAGTATCAGCCACATCTTCAGCTCTGAATTCACTTCAGGCACTGGAAGTCTTTGGCTGATATTAACACATCTTAAGCTAATGAGTCCTTTGAATTGTAATTCCTCCCAGAAGCTATTTGCAGCGGACTTAGCTGGCTGATGGTTCTGTGTTAGAACTTCATCCCTTCATAATAAATTCCACTGCTAATTCTTTGCTTCCCTGAAGCTTTGCTCTGCCAGACTCACGCTGTGTATCTCTCCTGGGATGCCTTTGGAGCAAGAGCAGGCTGCTGATTTGTAGTCAGAAGCCACACACCTTTATAAAAGATTCAAAGTGCCTTGTTTAAAAAAGATTTTAATTTCATTACATTTACAGCTCTAATAAAAAGCTGGGTGCAACACTTACTGTTTGTTCAATAACTGTTCTGATTTTCTGTGCCAGTCCAAAGAACCTGCAGTGAATTTGTTACGAGGGGCAGACGCTTCTGGTTGGAGATGCAATGTGGAGACATGAGCACTCCTGTATCCCTTTATTTCCATTAGATTCAAGTTTTTTAATATCAATTTCTAATGGCTGATCCCAGGCAGGCCGAGTGCTGATTTCCTACCGGCCCTTTGGTGATGTGGGCTTAGCAAAGTGTTTGTGACCACCTCACCCAGCCCCACCCGTGCTCCTGAGCTCGAGTTTGTCCTTTTATCACGCCCGGCTTAGGATGAGGGAGATGTGTCACAATATCAGCAGATGTTCTCCTTCCTGTCCCCACATATATTTGGCTGTGGTTTAGTTTGTTTAGGCTGGCTTGAAGACAGAAATAGAACCTGTCCATCCTTTTGATTTTACTGAGGGCTATCTTTTATTATGAGTGTGGATTCTCCAAAACCACGCTCTCACAACTGACTCGCTAAAGGTGCCGTAATAATAAAAGAGACCTAAAAAGTTCCAGTTGGTTTATTATTAGCATTTTTTAATTATTGTTTGATTGTTTTTATGCAGAGGCCATAATCACCTCAGCTATCTGCCTCACTGTTCAATGAGTAATTGACAGCAAAGTGATTTTATCAGCACTCCTTGTAACATCTGTTTCAGATAAAGACAAGAGAAAAAAAATCCAAATTAATTTGTGAATAGATTCGCTTTGAAAATCCATGAGCCTATTCCCATAGTTCCGTTTTCTTAATGCAGTTCTATGCTGTGCTGTTCATTTTTCCTGTATTTCTGCTATCCTGGCACTTAGAATTTAGTTTTTTAAGGGACACCAGTGCTTTGGTACCTGTACCAGTAAAGAATAAGTTCAGCTGTGTGTTTGAAGTTGCAGAGTTTGGAATGTCTGGCCCACACTGGAGTTAAAATGAAGGCACATATTAAAGGATACTCAGCCTTCAATGCATTTTTGTTTGGGTATTTCTGATTTTTAGATGTTAATTTCTTGGTCATATCTATCTGGGAGTATTTCAGATGGTGTTGTTTAACACCCATTAATGTGACCTTTGATTTTTGTCTACTCATTTGTCTTTTTACCTAGACAAAACTTTGATTTCTGGCAGTTTCTGGCTTTGACACGCTGCACAAAAGAGTAAGTTGTGACTTTTTGGAATCATTTCCATTTGTAACTTCATTTCTGCATCTGATTTTATCCCCAGAAGAACAAAGCTATTATATTCCAAGGGATTACACCAGCAAAAAGCGATTTAAGTAAGTAAAAAATCAGCCCAGGGATTTGGAAATGTTTTTATTGCATTGACACATTTTGATTTAATGTTCTTTTTTTTAAACTGTTCACTTGTACAAAATACCATTATTGCAAAACAAATGGAATCATCACATTTATGAATGGAAGAGGACACTGCTGTCAATCTTAATATTTTTCATTGCTTCATCCTTTTCCAGTCTTGTCCACTGCTGCTAATCTTCTAATCTTGTTATTTTCAAGGAAAAGTTGTTTCTAATTTATCTGTCATTAAAATGGATTCTGGGAAATTTTAACCCATGACAGATACCCCACTCCTTCAGAGGAGGAAATTCGTGTTCCTAAAATGACCCAATCCAGTGAGTTATCCCACAGGAACCAAGTGGGAATGTTTCCAAGAGGGCAGGGGAGCAATGAGTGCTGAGGCACAGCAGTTATCCCCACTTGGGTTCCCCATGGCTGTGACCTCCTGGGGCAGGAGAGACCCCTCCTCTCTTTGGGAAACCACAAAAAAAGGGGTCAGAAATGTGAGGCCACCTCAACCCCCTGTTAAAACCTCCTATTTAGTGCATTTCCCATCTTCCTTTGGAATCAGCAGAATTATCATGACGAGAATAGTTTTCTTCATTGGCAAGTCTTGGTTTTGCTCAGTTTGTGGGACTTTTCTCCCCTGACATTTAATGGAGGAAAACACCTCTCTTCCCAAAAACGGTTTAGCCTCCCTCTAATATCCAGTCCTGCTGCTGTAAAATATATTATTAATGCTTTAATCAAGCAGCAGTGCTTTGATTAATGTCTTCTCCCGGGTCAGGAGCAGCGAGAGAGCATCATTAAAACCAGAGGCTGAGTCATGGAAAGAGACATCGCAGGAGAGGAGCTCCAGAGTCTGTCATCAAGGGGCTCATCTCCTCGGTGGTGTCGTGTTTGGAGTCACCTGGATGGTGCTGTTTGCCTCCAGATGATCCCTCCCTGCCTCCCCCTCGCTTTGTGCCCCCGACAAAGCTGAAACCCGAGCCCGGGGCTCCCTTCCCGCGGGTGTCGGATCACAGCCCCTCGAACCGCAGGGGAGCAGCACTGGGGCTTGAGAGCCAAAAAACACGTCCCAAGAAAACACACAAACAAGCATCTTGTTAGGAATTGAAGTGTTTTTCCTGCACTGGCAAAGATCATTTTGTTACTGAGGGAGGAATTTGACAAATGCTTGTGTTTATGTCGTTTCAAAAGCTTTTTATTTTCATGCAGTGCATATGCAGAGGATGATATATAAAGAACATTTCCTCGCTGCCATTTATGTATGGATCACTTTCATGCATGTTTGATAAGAAGTTTTCCTTGCCTCTGCTATTTAACACTGCATAACTTCCTTTTCTTAATTAGTATTACTTGCATGGGACATCTTTGCGTGTGTAAATAAATACACTTGTGCGTGTCTACTGTAGGATATAGGGGTGTCACAAATGGGGAATGAGGAATGATTTTGAGAAATATGAGGGGGAAAAATCACTGCCCTGGTCCCTTCAAGAAATTTTTGGGCTCTCCCTAGGCAGGAATGGGGAGTTTTCTCTTTAACATTGATTTGCAAACTGCAGGAATCATTTTCTGCATCACATTTCAGTGCTAGGATTTCCTTTAAAGGGATATCACATGCCCCACATTATTTTCTATTTCAATACAATCATTTTGAGAGAATTCATGCTCTTTTGTTAACTGGAGAAATCAGGGGGCAGCTGTTTCACTGGTGGGTTATCCACAGCTTGTCTGATGCAGAGAACCCAAAGGGCTGTTCTGGATGTGGGCTCGGAGCTCACAGGCAGCAAATCTCAGGCTCAGCCCGAATTTTTGTCCTTTCTTCAATGCAGAGTTCAAAGTTCCGTGCAAACTGAAGCGTGAACTTGACTGGTTTAGAGGTGTTAACAAAAGCCCGGTGATTATGGGCAATATTAGTGTCTCCCTCAGTAATTATCTTATGAAACAGGCAGATTAAGCACTCGTATGGGCAGGCAGATGCAGAGCTCTGGCATGTGGGTGACACTGGCAGATTGGGCTCCTGTGAAGCATTTTCCCTGAGGAAGCGTGAGGAAGGAGAGTTGTGTAACACAGCTTCTCACCCCTTTTGCTTTCTGTAGATCACGTCCATATAAAATCCTAAAAAGAGAATTGTTTCAGGAACTTCAGAACTTGGGGCAATTTTCTCCAGGTGAGTTCAGCTTCCGAGAGCTGTATTTTTAACCCATTCTGGAGAATAATTTACTCTTGATTGATTCCTCCCTCCGAGCTCTGAATTATTGCTGCTGATCACAGCACAACGGGTAACCACACAAAAGTTTGGGATTGCAGTAAAGCGACCTGGTGCTGTGGTTGCAGCTGGATCATGGCGAATAAACTCTTGAAGAGCTAAAGGGTTAAAGTCCCTCATATACCCAGAATTGTAGAAAAGAGAATGGGAGAAAGAAATAAGGAACAAAACCTTGTATTTAAAGGCCTAATACTGGAGCAAAGTCCCTCAAACGTGACCCATATATTAATTCAGCATCACTCATGTGCCTGGAAATGAAAGAAAAGCTCCATTTGCTCTGAGTGCTTTGGGTTTGCATTTAAAAGTAAAATTCCCAAGGCTCTACAGGCGTGTTATTTGTTGGGTTTTTTCCTGCCTTTGTGTTTGCAGAGTTGGATAAACTTTATCACTTTAGCTTAATAGCATATCTGGAAGATGTTTGCTCATGTGTTTTCTATATCCAGTGTATCAACATCAACATTTTTTTCGTGGATTTGTGGGTGATTCTGGCTCACGTGTGTCTGGAAAACAAATGCCAGCTAGTAAAGACCAAGTGTGAGAGGAGATCTGGATGCCTCAGTAAAAAAATATCTAAAGAGAAGAGATGATTTTGGACTCAAGTGCTTCTTAAAACACATTTCACAAAGTGCTTCCTGTTAAAAGGCCAGCCCAGAAAGATTTGAGAGCTTTTTTTTTTGAGAGAGGGGCAGTTCCCTTCTTAAGTGAGTGCTCCCTCACCTGAGACCTTGTGATTTCTTATTGTCATTCCCTTGCAATAAATTCATCTGTTTCATTGGTAAAGCTTTGACTAAAGCTGTAATATCCTAAACACTCACCTGCGTTTGCTGAACACACATTTTTTTCTGTCTCACTGGGGTTTTTTATTCAGTTTGTTTAAACTCTCTTTTTTTCCTTCCTTTTTTTTTTCAGTGAAGGTAGAAGTATCCAGGCCAGCAGGGTGGAAGAATTTAAATATTTAGTATTGTGAATATTTTAATATCTTCAGGATTATATCTGTGCCTGAAAAGAGAGAAAAGGAACATGTACTTCTGTCTATCTCTGAGACTGCCCCCAGCCTGGGCCCAGCAGCCACAGACCTGCTTAGCAAAATAGTCACATTTTCGAGATCATACTGCTGGGTGATGTTTGTTTGGGTGGGAGGAGTTTTTGCCATGCAAGCCTTGGTGCCTAAGTGTGACCAAGTTTGTGCCACATTCGTGAAGGTGTGTTTATATTTTTTAAAGTTTACCCCCAGTAAAATCAACGGGAAACGTTTATTGACTTCAGGCCCTCTGATAAACTGGAGGTGACATTGTGGTTTCTTGGCCAGGGCACAGCCTCACTCTGTGCTTGAGGTTTTGCTCAAAAGGTTTGGAAAACCCTTCACTCCCAGCACAGCTGGCAGTGGCCACTTCACCAGGTTGAGGAAAGGTTTTTGGTGTGTTCCTCCTGCTCCATCCTTGTCAGGGAGCTCTCTGGAGAGCTCTGAGCACGTTGTGGTCACCAGAGGTGTGAGCCAGCACCCCCAGGACCCTGCCTGATCCAGCACTGAACAGAACAAACAATTTTTGAAAAGAATTTTAAAGCATTCTCAGTGCTTTTTTTATTATGCAGCTTTTGTAGCTGTCTCTCTTTAAGACTCAGGACAAATTGTTCGCAGGTTTTAAATTTATAACAAATCCAGCAACTTCTTTATTTAATAATAACTTTTTTAAAAGGTCACCTGTATATTATCATTTAAAAGCAAGAATAAAGCTAATTGCTGTGTAGTCCACTAAAAAACCTCTGATCATATAAAGGTTTTCATCAACCCAAGCAGGGCTGCCATAAATGAGACACTTAAGGGCCAGGTTGTTATTCCAAACATGGATATTAGTCAAGCTGCCACCCTCTGAAGTGCGGTTTCCCAAGTGCCCAGAGGAGAAGAAAACATTCCTGGTGCACTTATTCTGATTTTTGGAATCAATCCTTATAGAAATCAGAGATTTCTAATGCTGCTGGCAGTCCCAGGAGCAGCAGAATTCGAGAATTATAGGATTGGTGAGGCTGGGAAAGACCTCCAAGGTCATCAAGTCCAGCTGTCAACCCAGCACCAGCACCGTGTTCACCACTGAACCCTGTCCTCAGGTGCCACATCCACATGGTTTTTGAACACTTCCAGGAATGGTGACTCCACCACTGCCCTGGGCAGCCTGTGTCAGTGCTTGATAACCTTTTCTAAGAAGAACTTTTCTGGAATATTTCAAATATTTTCAAATCTAAACCTCCTCTGGCTCAACCTGAGGCCATTTCCCCCAGCGCTGTCACTTTTTCCTTGGGAGAACAGTGAGCAAGGCACAAGTACATTAATCAAAATCATGTCTTTGACAAGTTCAGCAGGCTGGTACCACTGTCATCTCCCTTTTACAAAAAGTGTCATAACAAAACCCAGTTTCTGGTCTGCACTGAGAGCTCTCAGCAGCACTGCAATACATTTATATGGTAGCTATCACACCCAGCCTGTGCAATGCCTTCAAAACATATTTTATTTCTTAGTGCTGCCTTTTGTTTGAAATCAGGGGAAGGGCTTGTATTTGGAACCATTATTGTGCGCTTACAAAACACCTGTACAGGGAAAGGGAACAGCAAACTGTAAAAACTCGCAAAAGATGTACAAGCAAACTTTAGCAATGTAAGCAGGGAACAAGAGCTGCCTTTTTAAGAACTGGAGCTGCCAGTTTCAGGCTGTTTGCAGGGCAGGGACGTGTCTCAGGTTCCTGCTGGCTCCTGCTGCCCCGAAATGTGGTGGGGCTGATCTCCAGATGGGCTTCCTGCACACCTGACACTGCCAGCAGAGTGCTCTTTGAGCAAAAGGAAACTGATCCTTGCCTTTCCCTTGTCTAACACGTCCTCCTGGCAGTTCCCTGCCATAATTAAATGGCAGAGCTTTTGTTCCAGTGACAGGGGATAATAAAGGTGCCCGGGCACCCCTCTGCAGTTCAGTTTGTCCCCAGGCAAGGCTTGCTGTGGGTTTTGGATGGAGTTGAGCGACTCCAGCTATCCCAAGAAGTATAATAGCCTCTGATACCTGGTTATGCCTCTCTCCTACTTCTCAGCAGGCTTCTCAGTGAGGATTGAGCTACAATTTCCTCTCAAACGCATGGTGTTGGCACTTACAGCACAGGCTGTAGGGGTGTGTCCCAGCTTTAGGACTATTCTATCCATCCATGCTGCTCTGTGCTTAACAACCCTCAATTCTGAAAGACCAGCTGACAAACTTCAGCTGGTTCTCTTACCAGAGCCACGAATCACCTTCTCTAGTCCTCAGTGTGTACATAAATATATATAAATACCAGAATGTTTTACAGCCCAAGGGATCTACAGCACCTATTCTGAGCTGTGTAAGGGGGTTACAAACCTGATTCCACCGATTTGTGGTTTGTGGCCACCCAAAGCGTTCGCTCCTCTCGCTGTGAGTTTGCTCAGTGATGAGTTTTCTCACTGTTGTAAATCTCCCAGTGGATTTTGTTGTGTCTATTCATATATTGTATCAACATGAAGCAATGAAATTATAAAACAGAAGAAGAAAAAAAAAAAAAGGCAGGTAGATCAGGAGTACACTGCTCCAGTGATGTGCTCCAAATTAAAAAAAAAAAATTGGTTTATTTTTCCCCCTCCTTCTTTAGACACCCTTCGAAAATAAACGACAGAACTGAGCAAAATGAAAATACCTAGCTTTTAATTTCAGCCGAATGTGAGCACCTCAGAGGGACAGAACAAGGGGAATGGGATGAATTTTGAAATGCCAGCAGCCTGGCACGTAGCCATGTCATAAGCTACACACTGGCAAAAAAAATGCATGTGCTGGGAAACGTGTGCATGTGTTGTGGTTGTTTTTATTAGAGTGGAGAGCAGTGTGACTGTGGGGGTTTATAAACAGCAGTGGGACTGAAAATTATCTGTGGGTTGGAGTAAGCAGGAGAAAAGTCTTAATTGCAAAGCAATTTTGGTTTTAGGCTGCCCCACAGAGCTCTGGGTACCTGACAGTTCCTCACCAATATTTCTGTTATGAAACTGAGGGAGGAGGTACTTCAAGCTTGGCTTTACATTAATTACTTGCTCGAGGAACGTGGGAATAGTTGACACAACCCATATATCCCCTGTGGCTGGGAGAGGCTCTCCTGGGGAGAAACTCTGCTGCCTTTGAGCAGTCACAGAACCCCTGTGCCTGGAGGGGCTGCAGAGATCTTCCAGCTGCACTCAACACAGAGCAGTAAAAAATAGGGATGGGAATCATTTCCAGAGGCCACACACACCTGCTCCCAAAGCAGGATTAAAATGCTTTTATCCCATTCCTAGCAGGTGCTTGTCCAGGTTCCTCCCCTTGCTGTTCATCCCCTGTCCCTTGCCACAATGAGTAATTGAGAGCATCCCACGTCCACAAATGGATCCATTCCTGTGCTGCCAGTGCTGAACTCTCTATAGCAAGAGAGGAACAAGAAGCTGTTGGGGTTTTTTGAGTTTTCAAACTCCCTTCTGCCATTCTCTTACCCTGGGCCAGTGGCTGTGGGGACCGGCAAGGAGCAGAGCAGTCGTTACAGCTTAATAAATTTTAGTGTCTAGAATGCCTTATAAGTGATGTTTTCCAGCTCCCCCACCACCTTTATTGCTCTCTGCTTGTTTCAGAAGACTCTCCATAACATTCTTTACACCCTTGGGCTAAAGGTACCAAAATAATTCAGATGGGAACCCGTGGGGCTGTGCAGCCTCTTACAGATTGGGGCCAAAAAACCAGAGCCTTGTCCTGCTCTGTCAGGGCTAATGGAAATTTTGATGTCAGCTGAGGGAAGGATCAGACCCTAAAGGAATTTGCAGAGTGTTTGCAACAGTTCAGGCACCCCAGAAATACGCTGAGCCTGCAGAGCAGGGGCTGCCTGGCACGACGTGCTCCTGTGGCTGGCAGCAGAGGGGAACAACTCTGAACACAGAACCGCTGGCAGGAAAACGCCTGCACTGAAAAAAGATCTTTATCAAATTAACCGAGCCCGGGCCTGTTGAGAATGTGCATTGTGGCTGGGTCTGGAAGCACTCTCAGGGGTGCTCTTACCTCTGGTTTTCCCAGCCTCAAAGACGTGGCCCTGCATATTCCTGCCAATGTTATGTATGGGGCACAACATCAAGCAACATTCACTCCTTCCTATGTCAGCATCACCTTAATGTGAGCCCTGGAGCAAGATTTAGGGTCCTCCTTCCTGGAATTACAGCACAGGGATTTAACTTCTAAAGCTTTCCACTGAAGTGCCAGATTTTTAGAGCGAAGGAGTTAAAAACAGGAGATGCCTTCAGAAATTAAGACCCAGAGTTCACGGGGATAACTTGTGGAGACATCCCCCAGCACCAAGGTGAATTAGCACACATTTCAGTCCTGAGAGATTATTGAAGGAAATCGGGCTAACATGCCAGGTAGGAATGGTTAGAATACAAAAATTATCCAAATGTGTGTGCTTCGAGTAATATATCAGAGAATGGAGAGCTCTGCTGGAAACAGAGACATTTTTACTTAATCATTGAATAAACCAGTGCAGCCACAATTTTAGGTTTTCCTTCTGCAGAGATGTTGAAAGGTTTTAGGAAAAGCCTGTCATGGGTCAAAGGTGCTCAATCACAAAGCTAAGGCAGGGCTGAATTAATTTCCCTGTTGTTTTTATTTCAATGAAACAACAAATAATTTCGATATGAAACTTAGGAGGTCTGTATTTAACCAGAGGAACCAAGGCACTAAAACCTGGACAACTGATTGCCTGTCTAGATCTTATTTCTTGGTGTGGTTATCTATCTACATTTAGATGCAAAAATTCCATAACATCTCTTTACATATTTATTATCGTTCATTTCTACTCATATAATCCCACTTCTTTGTATAGAAGTGCTGCAATAATTGGTTATTTTGTCACGCAGCAGAACGTGTCCTCTGATAGCTGGTGCTGATAGAAGTGGCCTTCAATACTAAATTTAAAATATGTGATTCTATCATCATCTGTCTAGACCAGGGGCTTTCGTCCTCCCGTTGTCTGCTGCATCACTACAGTTTCCACGTCTTTGCTCAGCTTCATCTCCAGTTCAGGTGTGAGCAGCAGCACATATGGCAACCAGAAATAGCCTGGCTTCCAGCAAAATGTCAGTCACCCCATAAAGTTAATAAAAAAGTCCAATACCTTATTTTTCCTGCCCTGCAGTTCCCATCTCACACGTCAGGAGAATGCATGTCTGAGGCTGCGGGAATGGCCATCTGTTCTGCCTGCACAGTGCTGGTACTGGGGAGCACTGAATTACTCACATGCTCGAATTTTTAGAGACATCTGGAACTGGTGGCCATCTATTAAAAAAATAAATAAATAAAATGCAATGCAGCAGCACAGAAAAAATTGACTTGAGTTGAGTGGGATCATGAGAAACTGCAGGACCAGCATTCATAGGATCATGGAATGGTTTGGATTGGGAAAGACCTTAAAGCCCATCCCATTCCACCCTTGCCATGGCAGGGACACCTTCCACTGTTCCAGGGTGCTCCAAACCCCATCCAGCCTGGCCTTGGACACTGCCAGGGATCCAGGGGCAGCCACAGCTTCTCCGGGCACCCTGTGCCAGGGCCTCCCCACCCTCCCAGGGAGGATTGTTTTCCTAATATCTCATCTAAAGCTACTCAGGAAAATGCAATAAAGCCAGAGGGGATGACATCACTAGTAGGCTTTACTAGTTTGTTTTTTTAATGACACCACAAAGCACAAGGGAAAGGAGTAGGAGACAGTCAAGAGTGCAGAAAGTTAAGAAATTCAAACTGGATGAACTCAATTACATCCAGGCAAATGGGGCACATTGTCCAAGCCTTTAGAATGAAAGTAGTGTAATTATATATCAACATTATAGTGTTAATTGGTACAGGGGAGTCCCAAAGATGTTCCCATGCCTAAGACAGCCCTGCATTCTGTGTGGGTTTATCAGTGAGCCAAGGGCACTTCGGCCCAGGCCAGGAATCAAAGGGACATTTCATGTTTTATGTGATACGAAATTTCAGCTGCCAGCCCTGGGATCAGCTGTCCCTTGGCTGGAACAGACGTGGATGCTGGAAAATATGGAAATATCCAGTCTGAGTGAAGAGGAGAAGCTGTTCCCTGGTGAGGAGAGCAGGAGCAGGCAGCTGCTGAGGACTCATTGTGAAGCCCCTCAAGAGCCATCGAGCCGAGGCTTCGCCTGGAGGCCCAGCAGGGAGAGAACCCCCGGACAAGGTGCTTTTAATGGAAGTGCAGAGTCAGAAGGGAGGAGTGGGGAGAGCAGGGCATGATTAATAACTCTGCATTAATTGCAGCCTCAGGAAACACAGCGTGGGGCAACAGAGGCAGTGAGGAATCAGCTCAGTCCCGTCCCATCGCGGCTTCCCGGGGATGGCAGCGTCTGCCACGGGCAGGGCTGGGCAACCTCGTGTTTGTGCTCTCCCGAGGCATCTTCCCTAAAAAACCCTTTGTTTTAAAAGCAGAATGAACACTCTAACAGTATAAAGAATAGGTTTTTTTCAGTATTGAAACTATCAGAAGATTTCTGCAGTTTTGAAATGACCAAAATCTCCTAGAATTGCTTTTCTTTCTGAAGAATTTGTGCCAGTGTCTTTCTGACACGGTGCTTGTGTCAGAGCAGGGAATTTCGATGGAGAAGTTTGGAGATCAATTAATTTAAAATTCAGCCTTGCTGTGAAGTCTCCTTCCAGCATCTCTTGTTTAGGAACACTGTTTTGCATGTACCTAAATTTAAGTCAAACAAGCCAACAGGATTTCATATGGATGGAGCAGGTGCTTAACAACAGCATTGCCAACACCTGCAGCTAAATCACAAATTAATCTTTGCAAATATTGTTGATAAAAAAATGAAGATACTCTCTCACTCGCACCTCCTGCTTGGTTCTGAAAGGTATGTTTAGATTACATTTTTTAATCTTTTCATGGTAATGATGAAGTCTCAGTGTTGGCTTTATTTTTTATTATTATTTTTTATTTCCCATGGGCTAAAACTCCCTGAACCACCAACTTGCTGGACTTGCAATTTAAAGGAAGAAGGGAAACTGCCATTAAGTGGGAAATGAAATTAAAAATGTTGTCTACTTGGCTTAAATTGCATGTTGCTGCCGTGAAACCTAAAAGCAAATATTCTGCACAAGGAAAATGCTGCTCACAGCCTGGGCAGGTGCTCTGCATGTGTGGACCTGGCAAGCTCTGCCTTTTCCCTCTATTTAGCAGCGATGTTTTGAGGTGAAATATTTTCACACAAATCTGCCTCTCGTGCAAAGATCTCGAACACCCGGAGAGCGAGCTGTGAGACCTGGAAAAGTGGGATTTTGTGGGTCAGAACTGATGTTTCTTCACCCACTTTGCTGCGCAGAGCAAACCTTTACACGGGAGCCTTGGGGACACGAATTCACCCTTTAGGGGAAACACTGCTTGTGGGGGCTGCCAAAATGATCATGTTATAAATGTATGTCCAGTGCTTTCTCTGAATTACCATCATTTGATTGCTTCAGGCTGAAATATTAAGTGTTGTGAAGTAACACAGGCTGTCTCTATCTACTGCAGGATATTATTCCTAACAGAGCAAATTGAAAGTGGCTCATCACTTGCTTCACTCAAGGATGTGTTTGTTCACATATATATTAAATGTTCATATATATTTTAAATGCTGAAGTGGATTTCCTGCCTTTATTGTAGCAAAGTAGTTAAATACAGGCTCAGTGCTCATTTTATGGGGGTTTTTTTGGGGTTTTGCTGCTGCTCTACAGGTTTGGAACCAGCCCCTCGCTCAGTCCCACGCTTTGCTGCACCCAGGTTCCTTTGGAGACCGAGCCCTCAGTGAGCAACACACAGATGGCAATTGGTGCCAGCATTCCTGGGTTTATTACTCCCCATCTCAGATGGCTATTTAATTTGTTATCACTTTTGGCTGGAAAACTGGCTGTTAATGTAATCAAATGCCTGCTTTCTGTCAGGCCCCAGGCATTTATTTTCATTACTGGGGTTACCTCAAAAAAAAAAAACCCTCAACCTGGAGGGTGGGTGTTGGAGTGAAGCTCTTTGGAGAGCTGTGTGTCCATCTGGTGTGTGAGCTTGGAATGAGCAGAGAGGGCCTGGTGGATCTTCGGGAGGTGTTGAGAGCAGGATGCTTAATTACAGGCAGAGGGAATGGTGCCTGTCTGAGCATCACAAGGTTTAACTCGATTTGAAAGCTCTTAAAGGGGGGCAGAGTGCAGGAGGCATGGAAATAAAACGGAAGTTTTCACCCTCAGCCCGCTCTGGTTGTAATTTTTAGGAGTGTTTCAAATTCCGTTCACAGGGTGTTTCTCGAGGATCCCGTCCCCCACACATTGTCCACCTCCAGCTCCTGCTTTCCCTCGTGCTTCCCAGCACACGACTGCAGGGTTCTCATCCCTCCTGCTTTTTTTTTTTTCCTTGGCTGCAGCTGCATGGATTTGAAAAGCAAAAGCAGCTGGGGGTACTGCAGGGCACCTGCAGTTCAAGACAAGGGAGATACAGAAGACAGAGAATCAAAGGAAACAAAATAAAATGAGAAGAGGAGGAGGAAAAAAAAAATCACATAGCATAGAGGAAAATGAGGGGGAAAGAAAAAAGAAGGTTGGAAGTGTCTGAGGGATGAAGAAATCTCTCTGCAACATTTTTTTTCTGTAAAGCACAGAGCAAATTAGTGTTGATCAGGGAACAAAAAATAAGACAAATGAGACAAAATCTGTTAAAATATTTGTTATTTCTTAGCTGAAAAGGTAGTTCTGTGTCATTACGCTAAATAAACCAATTTAAAATATCCAAAAGTTCTTAAATAACAGGGATAGAAACAAAGGAGAGATCTACTGGTGTCTGCCTAGGGCTGCAAAAACCTACAGCCATGCGGGTACAACAGGGCAACATCCCAAAACAGGAGTCAAAACGCAGGCAGGACATGGGGAGGAAGGTGAATGTTAACACCAAGTCAGTGGAGGTCAGAAGAAAATTCATTTTCCATTTATTTTTTTAGAGAACAGTGTCTGTCAGGTGCCAAGGATCTGCTGCACAGGCACTGACCTCCCTCATTCCCTGAGGGACGGGTGGAGCCTCTGATTTCTCTCTGGGTATGAGGATCACACCTGCATCTGCATATGTACCTTTGCACTGAAGATTTGTTGTCTTTTTATTTCTTTCCTTCCATCTGAACACGCTGGAGGCTCGGGACAGCTGACCTGTCACTTGGCAAAGTGATTGAAGGCAGGGGTGGACGAGGTGACCAACGCCAGTTTGTTTGGGAATGGGAACAACAGAGGGATGTGCTCATCTGTTCCTGCACTGGCCTGCCTGCAAGAGAAGGAAATTCCCCAGGAAAGTCCAGTCTGTTGGCTCTAGGGGCTGAATGTTCTGGCTGGGGGAAACTGCCCCTTGTTTCCATGTGTGAGGGACAAATGGAACAGCCCTAGACCTGGGAAACAGTGAGCTGGGAGGAGTTTAACTTCATTAAGCTCTCAAGGGCTCTTTCAGCAAAGATGAAACTTCAGTCTTGGGGTGAAATGCTCATCTCAGATCAGCTGAGATCAGCCTCAATTCCCTTTTGTGCATGGCTGGGAGGAGAGGCAGCTTCTCTGGGGGTGGCCCCTCACTCCCGAGCAGGAGGCTGGGTTGCACATGGCTGTGTTTAATCATCTCCACGAGGCAGATGCCTTCCCCAGGCTGTGGGGATTCTGTGCTAGCTGACACAGGAAGGGTTTCTGCAAGGTGACATTTGAAACATGCAAACACTGCCGTGTGGGTTTCACTGTGATCAAAACTACGTGGCGGGGAGCAGAGTCCCATCCCCACGACTTCCTCGGTGGGGAGGAAGAGTTGGGTGTCAAGACACTGCAGCCCTTCCCAGCATGGAGCTGCTGGCCTGGAGCTGTAACCAGACTTATTTAAAAAGAATCAGCCTTTGAAAAAGAAGGGAAAATGCCTTCCTTCCACGGCTGATCCCACTTAACTACCACAGAAACACGCAGTGGGAGATGAAACAGAGATGAAGCACATCTCTGCAACCTCGAAAACCTTCCTGCAAGGCACGTGCCAGCTTTGCATTTCCTCACGCTCTGACCACGGAGCTGAAAGATTAGAGCTGAGCTGGGCAAGCCAAGGCCTGTGTTGGCACAGGGATCAGGCCATTCTGGGCCATAGTTCACTGCATTATTGCTGCTTGTTGACATGTTCTCTGTAATTTAAGAAACCGTCTGCTTTCCCTGGCAGTAAAGTCAGATGGGTGTCTGGGATTTTCTGCCCTGCACTTGATTATTTCTTCTCCCTCCACAGAAAGAGCCCAATCTGTCACTGGATTTTGTACATTGACTTAACAGAGAGATTTTAAGGCTGAAACGAGTGTGTGAGGGCTGGCTGCTGAAATCCTCAGGCCCTTGGGTCTGTGAGAGTGAAATATTGGGAGGGAGGAACTGAATAATAATAATATTCTGCACAGCACAGCCAATATGTGGAAGCCAAACAGCAAAGGCAAGCAAACAATTCCTTTCTATTTCCATCACGCACATGTTTTATTTGTAATTCAGTGTACAGGTAACAGGAAGTTTTTAACAGACAATTCACCAAGGATTTCCTCTTGGTTGTTTTTCTTTTCTCACAACAGAATACCCCTGATTACATTCTGAGGTCTATTATTGACAAAAGTTGATGCAAAAAGAAAATACTAGGATCCAGAATGAGTGTTTGAGGCTGAACCAAAAGACTGGGGAAAATCTTCGGCCAGTCAGGGCAAAGGTCTTCCACAGCCCCCAGAGTGACCTGTGTTGCTCTTTGCTGCTCTCACTTGAGTTTCACTGGGTTGGAGCCTGACTGGGAAGGTCAGGAAGTATCATTCATTCTCCAAATCCATTATATTTATAACAGAATAGCCAGAAGCAGCTAGAAAAAGCTGATGGATCTCTTACAGTTTACCTCTCACAGTATAAAATTAAGCAGGGTGACATAAACACACCGGTATCTCCAGCAAGTGGGGCTGTGCTTCTTCCTATTTCCTAGTACAGATTCCCAGTGAGAGCTCTCTCATCCCCTGTCAGCTCAGGTGAGTCCACCAGCTCCCTCTAAATCTGGTGATCACCACATCCCCACGATCCTTGGAGGGGGAAGTGTGGCCAATGGCACAGATGTTTGTGGGCAGAGCCTCTCCAAGCACACTCATTTATTATGTGGGTGGCTGTGAGTGACTCCTGGGTGTCACCATGGCACAGCTTCCCCTGAGCTCTGCCTGGTCCTGCTCTACCTCCCAGTCATTCCATGGATTTTCTTGGGTGTTGGAGGTGGTTGGCAGGAGCACAGAAGATGGGAAGGGCAAGAGCTGGGCAGCAGGTGGTGGCTCCTTCACTGCAGCACTCCCAGGAGTTCAGCAAAGCCAGGCTGGCTGGTGATGGAGCAGATGTTTATGGCTATTTCTCATTTTAAATCAGATTATGGCAGTGCAGCCAGTCATCCATCGGGGATTGTGCTGAAGCAACCAAGGATGTTGGGTGTGATGGCTGCTTCAGACAGCTCCTCACAGCTCGTGTGTGATTCCAGCCCTTCCCAAGCAGGCGCTGCCTGCACACCATCACTTCTTGCTGCATCTCCGAATTGTCTGTTCCACCTTTTGGTCGAATACCATGGAATGCAAGGCATGGGAAAAATTCTTCCACCTGACCCTTCAAAATTACCCAAATGGGTTTTCTTTAAATAAAAAAAACCAAACAAGTTAAAAACTCCAACTCTTTCACGAGGAGATGATCAAGAACAAAGCCCAGAGAGCAGTTTAACTGGATTTACCTTTGTGGAACCTGGTGCATCCAGGCCATAGATTTGCAGTCATTAAAACACACTAATGACAAAACCTGAACTTTTAAACTGAACCACAGAATTTATATATTAAGCAACATATTTAAATTCATCATCTAAAGAGAGGTCGAAGCATTGGTCTGGAAGGTCAAGACATCAAAGGTCCATCCCCAGTCCTGCCAGCAGCCTTTGCTGTATTTTTGCCCAAGCCCTATGAACTGTCTGTGATGTAGTTTTAAAAATGTGGATAAAAGGCTTTTTTTCCTACTGAAAGAGTCAACATTTTTTAAAAACATAGTTATTAAGAACAAATTAAATCTAAGGAAAGTTGTTAAATCACTTAATTAAATATTTCCATCGAGTGATAAGACATTTTTTGGATTTTCTGGTTGCCTTGGAAACCCATTTTTGCAGCCCCTGTCTGTCCATGTGCTCCAGCTGCTGTGGGCTGAGCTCGGAAGCTTTCACAGCAACTCTGGAGGAGCAGGGCAGGGGCAGGATGCTGCAGGCTCCTCCCTGGGGCTGGCAGCAACAATGTGAGGGTCACTGCAGGGGCACTGGGCAGGAGAGAATGGGAATGTGTGATGGGAAGGGATTTGTGATGGGCAGGGATGTGGGATGGGAAGGGATTGGAGATGGGATGTGTGATGGGAAGGGATTTGAGATGGGATGTGTGATGGGAAGGGATTTGAGATGGGATGTGTGATGGGAAGGGATTTGAGATGGGATGTGTGATGGGAAGGGATTGGAGATGGGATGTGTGATGGGAAGATGTAATACAGGTGTAGTCAAGAAATCACAGAAATGCTTTTGTTTGCCATTACAGGACCCAAACACTCCCATATTTTATTAATGTTTCTGTTTAAAATCCCTGAGTTTACACCTCTGACCATCCAAGGAGTGGGTGTTTTAGAAACATGCTTTCTTTCAGAATGGTTGTAAAGCAAAGATCCCATTTTATTCGGATCAGGATTTTAAAGAGTATCAGGATGAGCCAAAACCACTGCAGTCAAAAGGAAGGCAACTTTTATCTCTGTAAACTTCCAAGTTACATAAAATAAAATCATGTAGCAGCATTTCCCTTAATTAAACCACGGGAAATATTTAATATATTTCAGATTCCTGGGCAGGAAGGTGTGTGTGTTTCAGTAACCTGATATCACAGCCAGCTGCTCTCCACTGCTCCCCGTCCTCCCCCAGGTCCTGCCCTGGTAACACAACCCCAGAGCTCTCTCTGGCTCCTGCTCAATGGACCACTTTAATTTGGACACTCTAACCCAGGTGACTGAGTGCACAAACCTATTGATTCCTAAGGAAATAGTCACCCTGAGAAATTCTTACCTGAAATGAATCAGATTTTGCTTCCGATAAATGATCAGCTTTTAAGAGAATTTTAAAATTCTATTTTAATAATTATCCATATAAGAAAATTTGTGGGTTTTTACAAAGTGATCGTTTTTTCATTTCAATATTTTAGGTATCTCCATCTCAAAAATGAGATGCTTCACACAGGAACAAAATGCTTTCAAATTGCAGGAATGAAGCTTTTTGGCCGCACAGAACAGATGACAAGAAATCTGAATTTCTCTTCCTTGAGGAGCTTCGAAGTGTTGATGGATTGTCCTGATGCACAACATGAAACACTTCCAAAATCTTACAGCTCCTCGAGGAACAGGAAAAATCTTCCCACTCGGTTCTTGTGGCAGCGGAGGTATTTCATATTGAACTTTAAAAACATTGACAGATTTCTTCCTGCAGCCAAAGGAAGGCAGGGAGAGTTTATGTGTTTCAAGGAAAATTGAGATGCTGGCAGACAACATCAATGTCTGTGTGTGTGTCTTTCAAAATGCAGTTGTCACCCGATGCAGTTGTAGTATGAATCATATCCTGAAGAGTTACGTAAGGTTTGGGCTGTGGGTAAAAGCTGGATTTTATTCTCCCCCAGGGAAAATTTGAATCAAGTGGGGAAAAAAAAATAAAATTATTCTTTGAGATTTAATTGTACCAATAACTGAAAAGCTGGAAGCCCGAGAATTAGGAGGCTATTTATCCGAGTTCAGTATATTGTATTTATAAATGGATAAATATCAGTGTACAGAGGGTCACTATAGAGAGCAGCTTTTGTGGCCTGAATTTAGAAACCACTCCATTCTGATGATAAATAAGAAAGGTCCCCTTGGTTACGTAAAAAGAAGAGGGAAACATCTCACTGAATAATCCCGAGGGATTACAGGGTCCCAGCGAAAGTCCAGTATTAGCCAGCAGCCAATGGCTTCACATCTGGAGTCGGGAGCCCAAAGTCAGCTGGGGGGTGGCACTCATTAAAAATAGATCTGCTGGAGAGCTAAGATGATTATTGGTGCTGATTTGCAGGATTAGACACGGGGAGCAGTCTGTCAGGCTATTTCTTCACTTGGGCATACAAAAACCTCCTCCAGTGCTGGAGCAACCAGGGATTCATGGCCAGGGAAGGGAGAGGGAGAATTTGGGAGCAGGAGAGGGAAGACACCTTCCCTCTGCTCCTCTGACATTGTGCTGGTGGTGCTTGGAGCCAGAGCTGAGCTGATAATCAGAGCTGCAGGGATTTGTGTGGCTTAAACACTGGAGATGTAAATGATTAACGTGATCTCCCCGCCTGATGCTGTGAAGTTTGCAGCTGGATTTACAGCCAGTGCATGGAAATTGCAGGGTAGCAGGGAGTTTGCAGGTTCGGTTCTTTGAAGGAGATCTGGATCCTTGGGGTGGACTGAGAAAGGTGGATGCAAGTCAAAGTTTGGAATTAAACAAGTCAGCAAGACTCCCCACTGGAGTCCCCAAAGAAATAACTGTGCAAAAACCTGACTGGGAATCCCTTGTTTTCCTTGTTGCTGATTCCTCTTTATTCTTATTTTCAGAATTGTTCTGTTTTGCGAGAAAATGCCTAGAAAATATTGCAGGGGAAGAATAGATTTCTGTTCAGGGGCAGGAGAAATATGCACTTGTTGAGGCTGAACAAGCAGTTTGGATAACCACAGGTATTTGTTCCTGGCAACCCATTTCCCTTCATTTGCTGAGACAATGACAGAACAAACAATTTAAAATAATAAGCACTTTCAGAAGAATTACAACACGTGCTGTCTGCCAAGGGGGGAAATTCTCATCTATCAAAGGAATGATTACAGGTAGTTTGCCCAGATCCTGCTAATTCCAATTGGTACCACGAATTCCTCCTAGCTCCTGGTTCATGTGTTTACTGATGGTGAATGAATATTCTGTTGAATCATTTGAGCACTGAGCTTTCAGTGGCCATTAAGTTAACTGCTGAGAAATTAGAGCTGGACCTCAGAAATGCAGATTCATGGGGGTTAGCTGGTAATTCTTTAATCAACTGCTCCTGCTGAATTGCCACGTGAATTTTCTTTTACCTGGGGCTGTGTCATCCATAGTTACAGTTCAGATTAACCTCTCAGCTCAAGTAAATGTACTTTTCTAATTAGGTTCTTAATGTTTCCATCTGTGGCTCGGACAGAATATTTCAAGATCCTTTTCCACCTTGGTTCAGAAACTCTCTCCTGAGAGGGGAGTGCTGCTGAAAAAAGCCAAACCATCTCCAGCAGCCAATTCCCCCAAGCAGACGTGGATGGATTCAGTGGGGAATCACATCTTGGAGCGCAGATAATAAAAGAGAAGCCCATAAACCCAGTTATTGAAGCCCTGACAGGCGGCAGCACTTGCTAAGCCCGCACACAGGGTGTGCTTTGGAGACAATCTCACTCAGTGCTTCCCCTGTAAATAATAATAAGATACAATGGATCTGTGGGAATTAAGTTCTTAAGAGGTGGTGATGTCATGTCCACAGATTCAGGGCACTATTCACTTGCTTTTGGGAAACATTTGATAGTTACATAATATTCCTCAATCCATGTTCTGGATCAGCTTTGTTCCATCAGGCTTTTCCCATTACTTTAATAACTTCTGCCCCCAGCTTCAAAAGTTGAGTTTTGGTTTTTGTTGGTTTTTGTTTTTTTTTTTTCAATTGTGCCACCGTTTTTAAAAAGAAAACAGAAGAAAAAAGAAAATAAAAAAGCCAGGGAATCCAGCAACTTCTAATTCGTGGTTGTTGCTCACATGGATATAAATAATAGGGGTTGTTTAACTGAGGACAGCTTATTTCTTATCTGAGGAAATATTAATGCCCTCCCTGTTATCTAATTCAGCATAATGTAAGGAGATTTAGTGGAGATTAAGAGAGAAAGTGGGAGAAGGGTTTATATTCTTTAGGGCCATGCCGGTGCTCCCAGGAGTTTTGGCATCACCTCCATTAGAAGAGGTGATTGCTCTCCGAGGAGTTAAAATAACTGGAAGGAGAGGCAAGCTCTTACACTGGAATGAAAAGTCCTGAGGGGAAAAAAAGAAGCAATTGTTCAAGTTTCAGACTCCCTGCCCTGCTGCTGGAGGGAAACATCTTTGTTCTCAGACCTGGAGCCTGAAGAAAGGCCGGCACCCCAGCAGCATTTAATTTTTAACAGCTCTGCTCCTCTGCTTGGAGGAGAGACAGGCTCTGCAGAGATTCACCCCTGGGGGGATCCAGCCTGGCCAGACAGTGACAGAGCACAGTTCTATAACATAATGTTATCAAATCACTCCAGTTACGTGTGCAGCTGCTCGGGGTGAGCCGGGCTCTGGGAAAGGCTGCACCGCCTCCAGGTGATACATCCAGCACTGCCCCAGTGGGTGCGCTCAGGTTTATGAATATGTATTGGTTTTACACGGTAACAAACTTTGTGTATAGGTAGGGAAGCTGTCTCAGAAGCCTGCTTCTGTTGGCCCTGAATGATTTGTTGTGATTGAATCCCCAAATTTACCATTTCAGTGGAGAATTCAAGGAATGCTCTGTGCCGGAGTGCCCCTTTCATGTTTCAAGTGACAACATGAAACACTTGAATAACGTTTGCTCCTCAGCCTTGGAAGCCCAAAGTTATCACCTTGTTTCCTGAAGGTCACATATTTCCACAAGCATTCTGGAGAAGTGAGATGGGTCTTTTCATTGCAAACTTACTCCTGATAAGTACTTCATAAGCAGGGAAAGTAAACCACCAGCAAAGTCAGCCACTGTTCTGAGGTTTTATGAGATTCCAGCTGATGGAATTTAACAGAGTCAAGTAAATTTTGTGGGAGCCTGGTTGTGTGAAATAGCCAGCAGTGACAGAAGTTTTCTTTGGCATCTCAGCTCGTGTGTAAAATGCAAGGCTGACTTTGTCCCCATGGATGTGACATTGGTAGATGTGCACAATTATACCTTGATGAGGATGAAAATGGGATCCCTCCAGGGCAGTATGAAGGCACCAGGCTATTTATGACATTTGATCTTACAGTTCTGCTGAGTGTAATTGCTCATTTTGGTGCTAAATGAGCAAAGGCAGCTCAGAAACTCAATACTTCCAGGCCGTGCAGTGAAACAAATCCTGCCTTTTCACACAAAGGGGGTTTGAAGAGCAGGAACAATATTAAAATGTGGATTTTAACTAAGGAAAACTATGTATACAGTCATCCTTCTTCATCCTGTGAGTGTGGAAATCTGTGTCTGTCCTTCCTGGGGCTTCAGCAAAATTCTGGCCAAGGTCTGACCAGGATCATGGACATTTGCTGTCTGAAGCAGGTTGGAGGTAATTCCATTCAGATCATCGGGTTTTACAGCCTGCTCATTTTTATTGCTTGTTATTCCAAGCAAAAGGAGTAATCCTCTGGGAAGGGAAAGAGAAAAAAATCCTGGATATAATCATATAGCTGTAACCATGCTGTCCAGTCATTTGCATCCACAAATGGAAACTCTTGTGCTTTGTGAAAGTGAAGGTTGGAGCCATTCTCTGGCCAGCTTAATCCAGACAGTGATCCCATAATCCACGTTACATTTACTGGCTTCCCCTCCTAATCGGTTTGGAGTCGGCATGATTTCTTCCAAATGTTAATGAAAACCAGGGAGCACTTAGGGAAGCAAATGGAAATAAAATCCATATTTCCAGCCATGATTACAGCTCGGGTCTGACTCTGGGTTTATGTCACAGCATTAGTTGAGCCCAGCTTCCAGCCTTTGTTCTTTTCTGACCTGGAATATTGGAAGAGCTTGATGTGACCAAGAAAATTTTTGAGTCGGAAATCAAAGAAAGAGCTTCCTGTGAAATTCTCCAATATGATCAAACTTGCTCTGTTTGTTTGGTTTTTTCCAAGAATTATGAAAACGGAAATTACATTTTATTTCTGAAATGTAATTTCTGAACTCCTGTTCATCCCCCCATGTGTGCAGCCTTCTTGTTGAGCTTCTCTCGTGAGCAGCTTTTACACCATGTCATCCAACTCTGCTGTTATTTATCCATCCCCCAGCCCTTGGACATTCCTGCATGGATTCTCACCAGAATCCTTTTCCTGGAGCAACCACTGCTGTATCTCCCATGGAACAGCTCCTGTGGGTGGGTGTTTGTACATTTTCACTGCAGCTCGGTGGCAGAAAACAAGGGCGGTGCTGCTCTCTCCTCGGTTTGTGATGCCTGGAGGTCCTCAGAGGAGAGGTCTGGCAGGCCCAGTAAATCCAGTGGGAACTCAGAGCTGTGATAAATGAATATAGAGCTCAAATATGCACATCAGGGCTCAGCCAGTGCATGCCTTGGTCCAAGCAGGCAGTGCTGGGACACGGCACTGAGGACACTCCTGTGTTCATTGACCTGGTGGGAGAGGTGGTTCACTTTTTACCTAATTTCCTCTTGCCTTGTTTTCCAGCTGAAGTCATGTTCTGGGGTGATTTGTGGTTAATTTGCAACCCTCTCTGAAATACCATCTGTGAATTAATCAGAATTCCCTCAAATCTGAAATGGCACCCCTAAATCAGGCCCCGATGTCGGGAGTCTGCAGCAGCTTTCCTCACCACCCCCTCACTTCAGTCATTCCTCACTCAATTATGTGTGGAGACGCCGAGTTTAATTGTGTTATTCCTGGCAAAGAAGGAGAAAAAAAGCAGAGGAAAACTAGTTCTAACAATCCTATTTGTGAATTATAACTGTACACTCTAATCTAATCATGTTTCTCTTTCCCCAGATGTGGAGGATTTTAAGAGCGCCTCATTACCGACCACTAATTAAATCTACTGTGAAAGAAACATTGGGTGAAATCCTGCCAGCTTGGAGTTGCTGGCAAAGCTCCCACTGACTTCAGTGGCACTCAAGTGTTGCTTTTTGGGTTTTGGTCTAATCAGAAGATGATCATTGTAATTATATATTATCTGGTAACATCTGGCATTTCCAATTGAATCTCAGGCCTCATGGCACTGGGCAAGTAAAGAGGTTTATTTGGGTTTTAGGTCATTCATCATGGGTAAAATCCTGAGAAGTGCCTGCCTATAACCAAATGATTTTTTTTTCCTGGGGGCCCACAGCCCCCTCTGAAGCCAGAGTCTTTCCAGAGTGTGTGTTTGGGTCTAGAAGGATTATCAGTCCCAAACAAGGACTCAGGAGCTCATGTAGGAGCCAGATATCCTGGGGAGGGCTGGCTGGAGTTCCGTGTGGAGGTGTTACCTGCACACACAGATGTGGCAGCAGTGGGGGCTCGTGCAGGAGGGATCTGTAACAACACCCAGGAGAAAGGAGTGGAGGGTGTGGGGTCTGGCTTGAGGGGGCTGATCTGCCCCAGTGCCTGTGAGAGCTGCTGCAAGCAGGGGATGTGAAAATCCAGTGTATGCTGGTCCTCAGATCAGTGATATTTACAGCTGGGGCCCCGCTGGATGGTGACTTTCCTAATTCCTTCCTAAAACTCATTTAAATTCCTCACTGGTTTGTTTTTCTCTTCCCCGTGGCACTCCTTGATCTATGTAGTTCAATTAAAAGGCAGCATGAGGGCAGTGTCTACAAGAATTTGTTTATTTCCACACTTTGCCTCCAACAGAAGTTCTCTAAATGCTCCACTTCTACAGTAACATATTTTCCACTTCTTTTTATTTCCCTCTCCCCTAAGCTGCTAAAACTTTGCTTTAAAACTGCAGTGTGGTTTAACGAGTGTGTGCCCAAAGCCTGCCTGTTGGTATAAATTGAATTTCCCATTTGTGACCACTCAGCTGATGTGTCAGGCTAACAGAGCAGACAGAAGGAGGCTCACGTGTGGTTTCCTGATTTCCCTCTTTGCTCACAGTAGCACTGCCATGAAAGGAGACTTTTCTGGCTGTGTTTTACCTTTGTCTTTCAGCAGCACTTTTGTGCTAGATACCTTCCTGTCTAATCTGTAGGGTTAATTGTGGATATAATTAGGACATAATTAGCTCTCTGTCACGGCACCACAGTGTGTTTGCTTCCTTGGGGATGCTGGAAGTCAGACACCTCCCACCAGCAGGTGTCTCTGAGAATTAGTAAATAAATATTTTATTTTGTACAAGCTCCCATGTTTAGTGCACACCATGATATTTTTCTGAGAATGCTTTAAATTTAGTTGAGTACTTGTTTACATCAGCAGCTGTAGGGATGTGTGTGTCCTTAACCTGTAGTGCTTCATTTGGCTAATTACAAATCTATTCAATAATTCCTTCTACATTTGTGCTGACTTTATATCTCTGAATAATGGTTGTTTAAGGTGAAGGTGCTTGAAACACTCAGCTGTGGAACATCAGTGCACAGTCAAAGCACCACAGTGCTCTCATTTCAGCTGTGACTGCTGTGTGGGAAAGGGCTGTTGTGGAAATTTATCCCACGTAGTTTTTAATGATGCTGTGTCCATACCGTGGCTGTACTTCAGGTTACCACTGAAAGATGTTTCTTGTAACACAGGGGAGACTGCTGGGAGAACATCCTTTGTCCTAAGCAGTTCATACATCCAGCTGCAGTTAACAGGGCTCTGTGCAGTGTCTGCTGTTCCCAGATGGATACTCAGTGGTTAAAACAGCAGCACATCAATAGCAGGGTATGCACTTGGAAGAACCAATATGCCATTAAAAAATAAAATAGCCTTTTGCCTTTCATCTGCCCCACTTTCTGCTGTGGAAGATGCAGCTTCTGTCTGTGGGGACAGACCTCAATCAGGGGTTGTCAGTGGGGTGGGAAAGGCAGTGCAAAGCCCTGAGCTGGCATTAACCAATGCTGGAAAGGGCAGAAAAGGAGACGCTGCCCCGGGTAACTCGTAGTGGCTGCACCAACAAGAATTGCAGGAAGACAACCTGGAGAGCTGAGCTGTGGCTGTGCACCCAGGTGCTGCTGAGGGCCCAGTCTCCACTCCATGGCACTTTATTGTCAATTAACTTTTCAAAGCAGAAGCTCTCCTTGATCTCAGTTTGTGTATCCAAATGTTTCGTGTCATTCCATGGACGTGTGTATTCAGTCAGCAAAGACTCTCCGTCTTCTTCCTCCTACTAAAAAGTCATCCTATGCATGAACATGGCAGTATCTTAGCTTTAAAAGCTCTTTACTTCAACTGAGACAGCTGAATTCTTTTAAAAAATTACAAAAACACTCTTAAATGTGTCAGCAAAGACGTCTCCCAGTGTAACTCTAGAGTGGATCTGACCCCCCACCCCAGCTGCAGTTTGCAGTGCCATGCTGTGCATTCACATCCTTCAGCTCGGGATGTTTCTGTTGTGACATTTTTCTGTGCCATAAAAGCACTCCCACTTTCAAGCTAAATCAACAGTTGTGGCAGAATGGGCACCAGAACTGCAGTCAGATCTTCAATTGCCTTGAAAAGAAGGAAAAATGCTGTATGACATTTGAGGATGACACTAACAGCATCACTAAAATAAATTAAATGGATGTTATCTCTTTTTCTGAGTGGCTTTTAGAGTCTTTATAATGCATTTTGGATTGTTACTGCTGAGTAGCATTAACAAAATACCAATGTATTTCCGTGTAATTCATCTTTTGCAATATTTGATAGTCCTGGAGTAATGGGAGAGTCGTTCGTAGCTGGAGATGGAAGAAATGAAGCGTCAGGAGAGATAGGATGCTATCAAATAAGAAAGCAAACAAGTCTCTGAAATTAGAAAATGTGAGTTTTCAGCTTTCAGCACCTTCTCAAACAGAACTGATAATGCCATGTGGGGTTACAGGAGATTTACCCACAGCTGTTAAGCTGCAAAGAGCTTGTGTAAATGGATTTAATTTCCAAACAAACTCAGACCTCACTCGAAATGAGCACTTCTCTCCATATTCATCCTCCAATGGCAAATTGCTTAAGAAAGTTTGAGCCCTGACTTCTAAGACTCCACAACTTTGAGATTTACATTTGCATGAAACAAGCCTGGCTTTGAGTTTAAAGCAAGAATTTCTGAGCTGGGATTCAGGGAATCCAAGGGTTTATCCTGAACTTTGTGTGACTACCTAGGGCACTCTGAAAAAAAAGAGAGAACTCTGTGTTTTGACTTACGAGGAGGATTAAAAGCTAGAGATGACATAAATCACAGATAAGTGTTTCAGGAGGAGTTTGGGTCTCCAGATGTGCTGTTCTCAGTCTGCAGGGGCAGAGTTAAAGAATTTCAGTGACCACCTTTGACTATAAGGTTCATAAGCTCTTGCCCTTGGCCATTTGTCAGACCATGACAACCCTGGGATGGTTCAGGCCATGTTTGTGCCTGTCTGGATGTGCCTTTCACGTGTTCAACAGCAACACAACCAGGAGCTCAAGGCCAGGGTGCCAAGGTCCTGTCTCAGCTCACTAATCCAAACTGCAGTGGTTGCTCTCACCCCATTTTCTATATTTTATTATAAACCAACATTTTTCAGCTTTTGATGAGGTCTCAGAAGGCCCTGAATGAAGCCCCAATGAAGGACCAATTCCACCCAAAGCAAAGGAGTCCCCCAGAGGAGGCTGTTTTTGGAATCACCGCATCACAATCAGCTCAGCACAATCCTTCCATGAGGAATTACAGGACCTTACTTGCAGCATCTGTCAAAATAATTGCACCTCTCAGTGATTTTTATCCCTCTATTCCTCTGTTTTAAATATATTCATTAATTAAATGGCTCAGCTCATTTCAACGTGGCCCTGAGCTGAGATGAGCAGTACATCTTCCTCATTATCCTCAGAGCAGATTGCTGGGAACTGGAGCAAACTGAAACCCTTTGTGTCAGCTCACACTCTTCGAGCCCTCTCTATTCCTTTGCTTGTTCTGGTTATGGAGACAATACTGCAAAGAGAGAGGATGGGTTTTATTTTTGAGCTGTAGGTGACAGGTGACACCAGAGGGCTGAAATTGCACAGGTATGTCCAGAAACAGGTGTGGCTTTCCTCCTGGAGACAGAAGGATGGTGCAGGGTGAGTCAGGTGTGCTGGTTTGGGCTGGGACAGAGCTCATTTCCTCCACGTGGCATCTGGCTGTGGTTTGGATTTGTGCTGGAAGCTGTTGATGATTCAGGGACGTTTTGGTTAAGCTGAGCAGAGCTTGCTTAGAGCCAAGGCCTCTTCTGCTCCTCAGCCACGCCAGCAGTGAGGAGGCTGGTGGGGCACAGGGAGCTGGGCAGGGGCACAGCTGATCCAGCTGACCAAAGGGTTATTGCCTTGTTGCAAGGGGAGGGTGAGGATGGGGAGGGTGCAGGGCTCTTGCTCCAGACGTGGGCACACATGGCAGGACAGGGGACCTGCCAAGGTCACTTCCCTGTGGTGAGGTTCATCCTGTGCCACTCCTCGAGCACCTCTGCTGAAACCACTCCCAGGGAAATGCAGATGAGCCAAATTGGAATCATCTGCAAAGAAGCAGTAGCTGAGGGGTATTTTAATGCAGTAGCTCTAATGGCTTCCCATTTCCTGCTAGGGAAATGTGTAACTAATTAAGTCTATGGCATTCATTAAACAATAAAACGTGCTCGTGTCATCAGAGGTATTTACCAAACACACATTTTCCTGGAGGGAGAAAGGGAGAGTTCGTAAACAAAACAGGAAAATAACTCTTTATCACCTTTCTGAATTCCAGGTGAAGCTGTTGTCAACACAATTTGGACTTGGGGCATTCATTTGTATTTATTTTTATAATTAATATTAATT